>PVJS01058581.1:0-11739 GCA_004027185.1 Glis glis | reverse complement strand
TTCTCTCTCTCTCTCTCTACCTAGTGAGGCCCTCCACAACTTCGTGAGACCTGGTTTCAAAATAAAGCATAAAAAAACAGGGCTGGGGGTGTAGCGCAGAGCTAGAATGCCCCTGGGTTCAATCCCCGGTACTATAAAAGAAAAACAAAAAAGAAAATCTTAAGCTATGCATTGTTTGTTGAATTGTTCACCTCACCTCACAAGCTGCTTGACTATTGTTAAACTGTTTGGTCAGTAGTTCAATCCACTGGAGCATTGTTGGCTAAAAAAGAAAACGAAAGAAGTCAAGGCACAGGGGTGTATGAGCCAATGGCAAAAGAAAAAAAAGTTAACTGATAAATAACATAAATGACACAAACATCCACAAAATGAAACACATACCTTTTCTTTTGAATGAATAAATGTCTCTAGGACAAAGGAAGTGCTTAACTGTAAGAAAAAATACAATTAAGCCAAAAAAAGTGAAGATGATTTAATTAGTTAAAGTAATATATTTGATGAAGTTATCTAAAGTTTATATGATTACCTTTGCTGTCATTAGAGATACGGCTTTAGGATCTGGTAATGTACTTGGAATACAACTACACAACTGCCACATAAACCTGGAATTTAAAAAGAATAACTTAAAATTCATATAGAAGGGTTTTTTAAAAATAAAACATACTACGAAAAATTACTCAACTTACCCAAAATATGTGTGTTCAAAAATGTTTTTATCTTGAAGAAACTGCATGTTGTCATGCCAAATCCACTGAGGAATAATAAGTTAACATTATACATTAGAAATCAGTTTACTTCACTACATTTTACAAATATTTTTACTAGATAAAAAAGACATGCTCTAAAAAACTATAAAACAAAAAGAACACAGGCACATAAAATTCATGCTGAACCTCTCCAGACACTGTTTCAAAATAAAATATAAAAGTCAGACATGGTGGTGAATGCTTGTAATCGCAGTATTTGGGAGGCTGAGACAGGAGGAGCAGGTTCGCGGCCAGCCTCAACTACCTAGTGAGGCCCTCTGCAACTTAGTGAGACCCTGTTTCAAAATAAAGAATAAAAAATAAGGCCAGGCATGGTGACGTGTGCCTGTAATTCCTGTACATGGGAGGCTGTGATAGGAGGATGCCGGTTTGAGAACAGCCTCAGCAAGTAGGGAGGCTCCATTCAACCGAGGGAGACCCTGTTTCCAAATAAATAAAAAATCAGGTGCAGGGCAGGGGGAGGGGTGTAGCTCCAAAGTAGAATGCCCCTGGGTTCAATCCCCAGTTCTGCAAAAAATAAACAAATAAACAGACAGACAGACAGACAGAGAGATAGGCCTGGGGGTGGAGCTCTGAGGCAGAATGCCCCTGAGTTCAATACCCAGTACCACACACACACAAAATTCATGTTGACCCATGTGTGGTGGCATATGCTTGTAATCCCAGTACTTGGAAGGAGACAGGAGGTATGAAGATTCAAAGCCAGTTTCAGCAATTTAGTGAGGCTGGTAGCAACTTAGTGAGACCCTGTTTTCAAATAAAAAATAAAATAGGCCGGGCATGGTGGCGCACGCTTGTAATCCCAGTACTTTGGGAGGCGGAGACTGGAGGATCCAGGTTCATGGCCAGCCTCAGCTCTCTCTCTCTCTCTCCCTCCCTCTCCCTGTCTCTCTCTCTCTCTACTTAGTGAGGCTCTCCGCAACTTCGTGAGACCCAGTTTCAAAATAAAGTATAAAAAAAAAATAGGGCCGGGAGTGTAGCGCGGAGGTAGAACGCCCCTGGGTTCAATCCCCAGTACCGAAATAAATAAATAAATAAATAAATAAATAAATAAATAATAAAAATAAAATAGGGTTGGGGGTATAGCTTGCAGGTAAAATGTGCCTGGGTGCGCGCACGCACACACACACGCGCACACACACACATTCATGTTGAATTTTTTCAAGGTAAAAGGAATATAGAAATAGTTACTGAACCAACTCTTTTGATCATTATTTATTTGATTGACTCAAGTTTTTATGGGTTTTTAATGTACTTTATTTATTTAATTTTTTGCAGTACCGGGGATTGAACCCAGGGCATACTACCTCTGAGCCACACCCCCCCAGCCCTATTTTTTATTCTATATTTTGAAACAGGGTCTCACTAAGTTGTGCAGGGCCTCACTAAGTTGCTGAGGCTGGCCGCGAACCGGGATCCCCACCACACCCAGCCCTTTAATGTACTTTAAAAAAGATTTTGAGCCGGGCGTGGTGGCACACGCTTGTAATCCCAGTACTTGGGAGGCTGAGACCAGAGGATCCAGGTTCACGGCCAGCCTCAGCTACTTAGTGAGGCCCTCCACAACTTCGTGAGACCCGGTTTCAAAATAGAGTATAAAAAATAGGGCCGAGGGTATAGCTCAGAGGTAGAACGCCCCTGGGTTCAATCCCCGGTACCACACACACACACAAAAAAGATTTTGAAAATAAGAATTCTGAAATCCTATCTGTCTGAAGAACAAATATATAAATGAAGAAAACCTAAGTCATATTGCATTCTGATGAGAACAGGTTGTAAGGGAAGGCTTATGTTTAAATATTGGCAAAATAGGGCTGGGGATGTACCTTAATGGTATAGAGTGCTACATGAGGCCCTGGGTTCAATCCCCAATACCACTTAAAAGAAGCAGGGTGTGGTGGCGCATGCCTGCAATCCTAGTACTTGAGAGGACAAGATAGAAGGATCTTAGGTTCGAGGATAGCCTCAGCAAGTAGCAAGACTCATCAGCATAGCGAGATCCTGTTTAAAAAAAAAAAAACACCGGGGCGGGGTGACGCACACTTGTAATCCCAGTACTTGGGAGGCTGAGACAGGAGGATCGCAGGTTCACAGTCAGCACTCACCTACTGAGACCCTGTTTCAAAATAAGAAGTAAGCCGGGATGCTTGTAATCCCAGTACTTGGGAGGCTGAGATAGGAGGATTGCAAGGTTTGCGGCCAGTCTCAGCTACTTAGTGAGGCCCTCCACAACTTAGAGACCCTGTTTCAAAATAAATAAAAAATAGGGCTGGGGGGTGTAGCTCGGACATAGAATGACCCTGGGTTCAATCCTCAGTTCTGCAAAAAAAAAAAAAGAAGTAGAATGCCTCTGGGTTATACACACACACACACACACACACACACACACACACACACACACCCAATTCAGTTTGGCAAACCTAAATGAGAAACAATTTCTTTGTATTGTCTGAAAATCATGACATTATCATTTGTGAAAATGGGCAAGTAGGATCACTGTTTTTGTGTTCCTTTAACTTTGAAAACACTGTAAACATGCTTACAAGTCTTTGTTAGATGGTTCTATAAAATTATTTTTTAAAGCCAGGTGTGTTGGCACCTGCTTTGTAATCCACTTGGGAGGCTGAGACAGGAAGATCACAGGTTTGAGACCAGCTCAGCAAATTAGCAAAGCCTTTTGAAAGTGTGTGTGTGTGGAGGGGGTACTTGGGATGGAACCCAGGGGCATTCTACCTTGGAACTACACCCCGGCTCTACTTTTTATTCTTTATTTTGAAATAGGGTCTTACTAAGTTGCAGAGGCCTCACTAAGTAGCTGAGGCTGGTCGCGAACCTGCAATCCTATTTCAGCCTCCCAAGTACTGGGATTACAAGCGTGAGGCACCATGCCTGGCTAGCCCTACATAATTTAGTGAGACCCTGTTTCAAGATAAAAAATTAAAAATAGGGCTGTGGTGTAGCTCAGAGGTAGAATGTCCCTGATTTCAATCCCTAGTAACACACACACACACACACACACACACACAATTTTATAAATTGTACTATTTTTCCCCCTGGTGTTGGGGATTGAATCCAAGGCCTTGTACATGCTCTATCATTAAGCTACACTCCCAGCCCCACAAATTTTATTTTTTTATATTAGAGACTGAACTCGGGCATTCTATTTCCGAGCTGTACCCTCAGCCTTTTTAATTTATTTTGAAACAGGATCTAAGTTGCAAAAGGCCTCACTAAGTTTCTGAGGCTAGCCTCAAACCTGCGATCCTTCTGTCTCAGCTTCCCAAGTACTGGGATTACAGGCATGTGCCACAGCGCCCGGAAACAGTTTTTGTTTTGTTTTGTTTGTTTGCTTGCGATACTGGAGATTAAACTCAAGGGCTCTACCTCCGAGTGACCCTACCAGCACAATTTTTCATTTTTATTTAGAAACAGGGTCTCACTAGGTCGATGAGAGTCTCACTATTTGCTGAGGCTGTCCTCGAGCCTGTGATCCTCCTATCTCAGTTTCCCAAGTACTGGGATGATAAGCGTGCACCACCATACCTGGCTCAAAATTATTTTATTTTTTTGGTGACACTGGGGATTGAAACCGGGGACATTCTACCTCTGAGGTAGACTCCCAGCCCCATTTTATTTTTATTTGGAAACAGGGTCTCGCTAGGTTAATGAGAGTCTCAATACTTGTTAAGACTGTCCTTGAACTGCGATCCTCCTACCTTAGTCTCCCAAATCAGTTATTTTTATATAGAACAAATTTATGTTGTGAGTATTATTACCGACTCTCCTTCCTAGCAATGCACTTCTATATGTATTTAAAATTTTTAGATCACAGGTTCATTTTCAGTTGAAGGTCTCATTCCTGTCTAATTCTCCATTAAAGATTTACAACTATCCCTACCTGCCTCCCCAGCCCACCACCACACCAGGTCTTACAATTGTGCATTAGGGCTCCTGTTCCAGAGTGATGTGTGAAATGGAAGACCTAGTCAATGAACAGCCTTCTTCAGAGATTATGAGCCGTGTTAGGCCTTGGCTTTCTGCAGAGCTTCAGTCCTGAGTCTTACAGCATTCTTTCCATCTCATTCAATACTTTTTCATAGCGAAGGAACCCATTCCAAACATCTTTCCAGCCATGAGCCCATTTCTAGATCCACTGTCATAATTTTTGTCCCTTTTATTTCATGTGAGCCTCGTTCTTGGTCACCATTATCTGGCTTTCAGGACTTAAAACCTGGTAGTCTCTTTGTTTCCTCTACACTGTACTTTTAGTCCTGCTCCATTTTTGTTGTACAGAAACACTCACCTTGTTTTACAAATGGTCCTTTTTATATTTTATCAATACAATGTGTTTAGAGCCAACTAGTATGTGTAAGTGTAAAACCACTGCACAGCATTATCGGAATTTCCCTAGCTATTTTCTATATGACTGTCTAATCTCATCTTGGACCACTTGTCGTTTCAAATAACTAAATATCAGAGTTACATAGGTCATCTTTTACCTACTAACACATGGCAACAAAGCTCTGTCTTTCTTAGGGAATTTGAACATAATACTCCTTTTTTTTGTGGTACTGGGGATGGAAACCCAGGGGCATTCTACCTCCGAGCTCTACTCCCAGCCCCATTTTCTATTCCTTATTTTGAAACAGGGTCTCACTATGTTGCAGAGGGCCTCACTAAGTAGCTGAGGCTGGCCGTGAACCTGGATCCTCTGGTCTCAGCCTCCCATGTACTGGGATTATAAGCATGTGCTACCACGCCCGGTTCTTTTTTTTTTTTTTTAAGATGGTGTCTTGTGATGTTGCCCAGGTTGGCCTGAACTCCTGGAATCAATGTGATTCTGTCGCCTCAGACTCCCAAGGGCTAAGATTATAAGAATACACCACTGTGTGCAGCTTGTTTATAATATTCTATTTGTCTGAGCTCTCTTCACATGATTTTCTCCTGACTTTCAAGACTCAGTTTAAAGTTAACATCTGAACCTGACCCTTCACCAATAATCCCTTTCTGAGAACTGTATTTGTATTTTCTGTAACAGTCACTATAATTTTTTTTTATTTTTTATTTATTTATTTATTTTTTTTGCGGTACTGGGGACTGAACGCAGGGGCGCTCTACCTCCACGCTACGCCCCCGGCCCTATTTTTTATGCTTTATTTTGAAACCGGGTCTCACGAAGTTGCGGAGGGCCTCACTAAGGGAAGAGAGGGAGAGAGAGAGAGAGAGAGAGAGAGAGAGATAGAGAGAGACAGGGAGAGAGAGAGCGAGAACTGAGGCTGGCTGCGAACCCGGATCCTCCGGTCTCCGCCTCCCAAAGTACTGGGATTACAAGCGTGCGCCACCACGCCCGGCTAGTCACTATAATTTATAATTAGTCTATTTACTTAATCTCTTGTATAGTCTAAAATTTATGTTATCATTTTGAAAAGTCTGCATATAGCTATGCTTTAACTATACAAATTTATCAGGTCAGATTCTACTTTATATCTAAAACCTGTGTTAATGTCAACTTACACATGTTAACCTTTTTACTTAGTTTTTAGAAAAATGTATATGTAAGCAAACTCATTTTAAATTAATAAACAATGGAGTCGGGTGTGGTGGCTGGTGCTTGTAATCCCAGTACTTAGGAGGCTGAGATAGGAGGATCTGGGTTCACAGCGAGCCTCAGCTACTTAGTGAGGCCCTACACAATTTAGTGAGACCCTGTTTCAAAATAAAGAACAAGCCAGGGCGTGGTGGCTCACGCTTGTAATCCCAGTACTTTAGAGGCTGAGACTGGAGGATTTGGGTTCGCGGCCAGCCTCAGCTACTTAGTGAGGCCCTCCGCGACTTCGTGAGACCCTGTTTCAAAATAAAAAATAAAAAATAGGGCTGGGGGAGTAGCCCAGAGGTAGAATGCCCCTGGGTTCAATCCCCAGTACTGCTAACAATAAATAAAGAACGAACGAACAAAAAATAGGGCTGGGGGTGTAGCTCAGAGGTAGAATGCTCCTGGGTTCAATCCAAAGTACCACAAATAAATAAATAAATTAATTAATTAATTAATTAATTAATAAACAATTATAAAAATGGGTAGTTTAAGTCTGCAATCAGGAATATTCTATCATATTTAGTACAGCTGCTTTTCTTGTTATAGTAAAGGTTTGGGGATTCCCTTTTTTATTTGTTAGTTTTTCGGTACTAGGGATTGAACCCAGTGGCATTCTACCTCCAAGCTACTTGGAATTACAAATATTAATGTTGTATAGACTGTTCTTATACTGTTTTATTAAAAAACGATATTTACAATTTTTTTTGCAGTACTAGGGATTGAACCCAGGGGCATTCTACCTCTGGGCTACACCCCCAGCCCTATTTTGTATTCTTTATTTTGAAACAGGGTCTCACTAAGTTGCAGAGGGCCTCACTAAGTAGCTGAGGCTGGCCAGGAACCCGGATTCTCCAGTCTCAGCCTTCCAAGTACTGGGATTACAAGCGTGCGCCACCACGCATGGCTACAAAATATTTATGTTAGTATGTAATGGGTTTACTTTACTTATAAACAAATTAATGACTTTAATTGCTAACAAAGCGCCGGGCGTAGAGGTAGAATGCCCCTGAGTTCAATCCCCGGTACCGCAAAAAAAAAAAAAAGTATAAAATAAAATAGGGCTGGGGGTATAGCTCAGAGGTAAAATGCCCCTGGGTTCAATCCCTGGTACCGCAAAAAAAAAAAAAAAAAAAAGCTAACAAGGCAAATATCAATAGATATAAGCACTCTTAGCCAGGGTCAGTGGCACATGTCTATAATCCTGAGAGGCTGAAACAGGAGGATAGCAAATTTGAGCCCAGCCTCAGCAAGTTAGCGAGACACTGTATCAAAATAAAAAATAAAAAGGGATGGCAGTGTAGCTTGGAGGTAGAATGTCCCAGAGTTCAATCCCCAGCACCAAAACAGAACAAAACAAAGATATAACCATTCTTTTTTTTGCTATTAGGCTTATTTTTTTTGCATGTGATAATGAGATTTTATTCCTACAGTTGCTAATCTTTTTTTTTTTAATTTAGTTCATCGCAATCATACATCTTGAAGGATTTCAGGGTGGTTGACGTATACATGCACTCATCAGTCAATTAGCCTTCCCAAATTCCCACTCCCGCCTCCCCCCTCCCTCCTTCCCGTTTTCAGCATAGTATTGACTTTGATATCTTTGTGTATGTTCATCCTGTGCACCAGTTTGTGTCCCTCTCCTTCCCTCCTGTCTCCCCCAGTTAGTTCGCCTTCTTCACTCATCTGAGGTTCTTTGTCTGGAGTCCCTCCTGTGCAGAGTCGTGGCTCATCCTCCCATGACCTCAGCACTGGGGTACTCCGGGGCAAAGCCGGGAGCTCGCCCCACGTCCCCAGTGCCCCTGGGGGGGTTCTCAGGAGCAGGGCCATGGGCTCACCCGCCCCACATCTCCAGAGCTGGGGGGAAGGGTTGTCTGGGGCAGGGCTGAGGGCTCACCCGCCCCATGTCCCCAGCGTCGTGTGTGGTGTGTGTATGTGCGCGTGGTGTGTGTGTGTGTGCGCGTGCGTGCGCGCATGTGTCCCCGTGTAGGGGTGGGGCCAAGGACTCACCAGCCCCGTGTCCCCACATCTCCAGCACTGGGGTGAAGGGTTCTCTGGGGCAGGGCAGAGGGCTCACCCGCCCCATGTCCCCAGCGCCGTTGTGGGGTGTGTGTGTGTGTGTGTGTGTGTGTGTGTGTGTGTGTGTGTGTGTATCTGTCCCCGTCCAGGGGTGGGGCCAAGGACTCACCAGCCCGTCCCCAGTGCCCTGGGGGGGTCTCTGGGGCGGGGCCAAGGGCTCCCCCATCACAAATCCCAGCGCCAGGGGGAGGGGTTCTCTGGGGAGGGGCTGGGACTGACCCGCCCTTGCTCTCAGTGATGGGTCGCTGGGGAGGGGACCATGTTTCATCAACCTATGTCCTCAGTTCTGGGGTGTTCCAGGACAGTGTTGGGCTGCTCATGGGGGGCCGTGGCTTGCCAGCTTGTGTTCTCAGAGTTGGGCTGCTCCTGTGTATGGCCACCTCTTTGTCTCTCCTCATCAAACTCGTTGCAGGAACAGAGGCTCACAGCCCACCCATTGAAACCATCATCGTTGTAGGTGCGGGTATGAATTGACATGGGCTTCATCATGTTCCAGAGTTGATCAGTTTCAATGGTGGTTTATAGTCGACCAAGGACCTCCTGGAGTCGCGGTGTAGGTGTGGCCCTGCATAGATGGCGCCTTTGCCTGCGCTCTCCACTTACCAGGTAAAATGCGTGAAGTTCTGTTTAGCCTCCTGCTCTGTCCACTGACTCGCACTCCGCTGCTCTTCAGCTCTCTGTTTGTTTGCCCCACTTTTCTTGTTATGAAGCAGTCTTCCCGCCGGCCGATTTCTGAGTTTTGCAGTGCCAGCGACATGCTGCCTCCCTTTATCTCACTCACCTGTGTTCTCGTTGGGTGGTTCTGGGGAGGCCATACCATGTCCGTCCATGTCCTCAGTGCTGTGGTGTTCTATGCCGGTGCTAGGCTACTGCAGGGGGGCTGTGTTTCACCTGCTAGTTTTCTCTGTGTTGGGCTGTTCTTCTTCCTGGCCGCCTCATCTATGTCTCTAGGTGTAGCTTTCTTTGTGGGGGCTGAGGCTCATGTCCCACCCTTTGTAGTTGTTGCCGTTATAGGTGTGGATATGGTTTGACTTAGGCTTCATCATAGTCGATGTCGAGTGCTTTTGATGATGGACTATAATCGCTAGTTTCACAACAATCAGCTGTTTCTTTGCTGGAAGATTCCTGGGGGCCACGGTACTGGTGTGTCTCAGCCAAGATGGTGCCTTTGTCTCCGCTCTCTGCTTACCAGGTAAAATGCTTTGAGCTCCCAACCGCCCTCCGCTCTTTCCACTGTCTCGCATTACACTGTACTTTGGTTTTCATTGTTTTGTTGAGTTTTGACTGCCCTACTTTTCTTTTCAAGGTGCAGTCTTCACGCCAGCTGAACTCCAACTCTCGGAGCACTGGCAACACGCTGCTTCTCGCTATCCCACCATCTTGGTTCGCATTATTCACCATTTTTTTTTTTTTTTGGTGGCACTGGGAATTGAAACCTGGGGCATTCTACTTCCGAGCTACATCCCCAGCCCGATTTTATTTTTATTTATTTTTTTCTTCTTCTTTTTTTTTTTTTTTGCAGTACCAGGGATTGAACTCAGGAGCATTCTTCCTCTAGGCTACAGCCCTAGCCCTATTTTTTATTCTTTATTTTGAAACAGGATCTCACTAAGTTGCACAGGGCCTCACTAAGTAGCTGAGGCTGACCGTGAATCCGGATCCTCCAGTCTCAGCCTCCCAAGTACTGGGATTACAAGTGTGCGCCACCACGTTCGGCTTTATTTTTATTTTGAAACAGGATCTCCCTAGGTTAATGAGAGTCACTATTTGCTGAGGCTGTCCTCGAACCTGCAATCCTTCTGTCTGTCTCCGTCTCCCAAGTACAGGGATTATAAGCGTGCACCACGATGCCTGGTTTGTAACCACTCTTTTTTTTTTTCTTTTTGTGGTGCTGGGAATTAAACCCAGGGGCATTCTACATCAGAAGTACACCCCCAGCCCTATTTTTTGTTTTTATTTTGAAACAGGTCTCCCTAGCTTGATGAGTGTGTCACTACTTGCTGAGGCTGTCCTTGAACCTGGAATCCTCCAGACTTACCCTCCAAGTACTGGGATTACAGGCGTGTGCCACCACGCCACGCCCGGCTTATAACAACTCTTAAAAAACAAAAACAAACATATTTTTAAGACCCCTAATAATTTTTAAGAGTATAAAGGAATCCTAAGACCACTGATGTAAACAAACAACATACGTCATTATTAAGGTTTTATTTAAAATTCCATTTTATTTGACATGTGGGCTGTCATTAAATATTCTTGGGTCCTCATATTGAGCAACATCGCAATTTATCTGAATATTTTGACAGCAAAAAGCCTAATATATAAGGGTGATTCTAGTTTATTTAATTGTAGTTATGAGCCAGGCGTGGTTGTGCACGTTTTTAATCCCAGTACTTGGGAGGCAGAGACAGGAGGATCTCAGGTTTGCGGCCAGCCTCAGCAACTTAGTAAGATCCTGTTTCAAAATAAAGGGGTGTAGCTCAGAGGTAGAATGCCCCTGGATTCAATCCCCAGTACCACAAGTGAAAAAAAAATTGTGGTTATGATAGTGATTGAAATAGATTTTTACACAAATAGGAGAGGTTAAACCCGGGTGTGGTGGCACACGCTTGTAATCCCAGTACTTTGGCAGGCGGAGACCGGAGGATCCGGGTTCGCAGCCAGCCTCAGCTCTTTCTCTCTCTCTCTCTCTCTCTCTCTTTCTCTCTCTCTCTGCTTAGTGAGGCCCTCCGCAACTTTGTGAGACCCGGTTTCAAAATAAAGTATAAAAAATAGGGCTGGGGGTGTAGCGCGGAGGTAGAACACCCTTGCGTTCAATCCCCGGTACCGCAAAAAAAAAAAGGAGAGTTTAATAACATCACACCTGGGGAGGCCATCTATAATTAATATCAATTGATTCTGCTGGTAAATCCAATTAAGCAGTAGAAAGAAGAGTATTCTTGGCTTTTACCATTAACATATGGGGTAGGCAAGATGCTAGTTAAAAATATTTGGGGAACAAAACCCACTGTAATTTTGTTTTTTTTGCAGTGCTGGGGATCAAAGCCAGGGTCTTGGGTATGTTAGATAAGCACTGTATACCACTGAGTTATACTTACTAGCCCAATCTATTCAGTTTTAAGAATTGATCCCAGCCAGGCGTGGTGGCGCACGCTTGTAATCCCAGTACTTTGGGAGGCGGAGACCGGAGGATCCGGGTTCGCGGCCAGCCTTAGCGCGCATGCGCGCGATCGATCGATGGATCTCTCTCTCTCTCTCTCTCTCTCTCTCTCTCTCTCTCCCTTCCTCCCTCCCTCCCTCCCT
>PVJS01058580.1:0-11737 GCA_004027185.1 Glis glis | reverse complement strand
TCAATTTCAGGGCCTTTGAGCTCTCCTTCCACTTTTGGCAGAGACACATCCACATCGCCCTTCACTTTCGGGCCTTTCAGGTTAAGATCGATGTCAGGCATGGAGATCTTGGGGGCTTTGATGTTCATCTCAGGCATCTTGAACTTGGGGCCCTTCAGTTTTGCATCTGGACCTTCGATATTCACATCTGGAACGTCAATGTCCACCTTGGGTCCTGAGATGTCGATGTCGGCCTTGGGCAGGTTCACATCCACTTCTGGGCCCTCTGCTTTGAAGCCAGGCATGCTGAACTTGGGCATTTTCATCTTGGGCATCTTCAGGTGCCAGTCTGGGCCTTGTACATCCACACCGGGGGCATCAATGTCCACTTTAGGGCCTTTGATGTCAATTTCAGGACCCTTGAGGTCACCTTCCACTTTAGGCAGAGAAACGTCCACATCACCCTTTACCTTGGGGCCTTTCAGATGCAAATCAAAGTCAGGCATGGAGATCTTGGGGGCTTTGATGTTCATCTCAGGCATCTTGAACTTAGGACCTTTCAACTTCCCTTCTGGTCCTTCAATGTTAACATCAGGGCCTTCAATGTCCACCTTGGGTCCTGAGACATCACTGTCGGCTTTGGGCAGGTTCACATCCACTTCTGGGCCTTCTCCTTTGAAGCCAGGCATGCTGAACTTGGGCATTTTCATCTTGGGCATCTTTAAGTGCCAATCTGGGCCATGAACATCAGGGGCATTTACGTCTACTTTGGGACCCTTGATGTCCACATCTGGTACTTTAATTTTACCTTCTACTTCAGGCACAGACACATCTACATCCCCTTTGATTTTCGGTCCTTTCAGATTTAGGTCAACATCAGGCATAGAAATATTGGGGGCTTTGAAATGCATATCCGGCATCTTGAACTTGGGACCTTTCAATTTGCCCTCTGGTCCTTCAATGTCAATTTCTGGCCCACTGATGTCCACATGTGGCCCTTTGAGATCTCCTTCTAATTTAGGAATATCTACATCCACCTCTCCCTTTATCTTGGGACTCTTTAAGTGTAGATCAACGTCTGGCATGGAAATTTTGGGAGCTTTAAAGTGCATGTCTGGCATCTTGAATTTAGGACTTTTCCATTTGCTATCTGGGCCTTCCACAGCTACTTCTGGCAGATCAACATCCAACTTGGGGCCCTTGACATCCAGTTCCGGACCCTTTAGCTCTCCTTCAAGCTTTGGTACAGAAGCATCAATGTCTCCTTTGATTTTAGGTCCCTTTAAGTTGAAATCAACATCAGGCATGGAGATCTTGGGGGCATGAAAGTGCATGTCTGGCATCTTAAATTTGGGACCCTTCAGCTTCCCTTCTGGACCCTCAAGGCTCACATCTGGGGCTTCAATGTCAACTTTGGGACCAGCAATGTCAATGTCAGCCTTGGGCAGATTCACATCCACTTCTGGGCCCTCTGCTCTGAAGCCAGGCATGCTGAACTTGGGCATCTTCATCTTGGGCATCTTCAGGTGCCAATCTGGGCCATGAACATCCACATCTGGAGCATCGATGTCCACTTTGGGGCCTTTAATATCCACATCTGGCACTTTCATTTCACCTTCTATCTTGGGCACAGTCACATCCACATCACCTTTGACTTTGGGGCTTTTCAAGTGTAAGTCCACATCAGGCATGGAGATCTTGGGGGTCTTGAAGTGCATGTCTGGCATCTTAAACTTGGGCCCTTTCAATTTTGCATCAGGACACTGAAGATCAACATCAGGCACTTCCACATCCACGCTGGGGCCTTTCAATTCTCCTTCCAACTTTGGTACAGTCACATCCACATCACCTTTGACCTTGGGGCCTTTCAAGTGTAAGTCCACATCAGGCATGGAGATCTTGGGGGCCTTGAAGTGCATGTCTGGCATCTTAAACTTGGGGCCTTTCAGCTTCCCTTCTGGACACTCAAGGCTCACATCTGGGGCTTCAATGTCAACTTTGGGACCAGCAATGTCAATGTCAGCCTTGGGCAGATTCACATCCACTTCTGGGCCCTCTGCTCTGAAGCCAGGCATGCTGAACTTGGGCATCTTCATCTTGGGCATCTTCAGGTGCCAATCTGGGCCATGAACATCCACATCTGGGGCATTGATGTCCACTTTGGGGCCTTTAATATCCACATCTGGCACTTTCATTTCACCTTCTATCTTGGGCACAGTCACATCCACATCGCCTTTGACCTTAGGGCCTTTCAAGTGTAAGTCCACATCAGGCATGGAGATCTTGGGGGTCTTGAAGTGCATGTCTGGCATCTTAAACTTGGGCCCTTTCAACTTTGCATCAGGACATTCCAAATCAACATCAGGCACTTCCACATCCACGCTGGGGCCTTTCAATTCTCCTTCCAACTTTGGTACAGTCACATCCACATCGCCTTTGACCTTGGGGCCTTTCAAGTGTAAGTCCACATCAGGCATGGAGATTTTGGGGGTCTTGAAGTGCATGTCTGGCATCTTAAACTTGGGGCCTTTCAACTTTGCATCAGGACATTCCAACTCAACATCAGGCACCTCCACATCCACACTAGGACCTTTGATATCAACTTGTGGACCTCTGAGATCACCTTCCAGTTCTGGCACAGAAGCATCTATCTCTCCTTTCAATTTGGGTCCCTTCAAATTCAAGTCCACATCTGGCATAGATATCTTGGGAGCTTTGATATTCAACTTGGGCATCTTAAATTTGGAGCCTTTCAATTTTCCTTCTGGTCCTTCAAGATCCAAATCAGGAGCATCAATGTCCACATTGGGTCCGGACACACTAATGTCGGCCTTGGGCAGGTTCACATCCACTTCAGGGCCTTCTCCTTTGAAGCCAGGCATGCTGAACTTGGGCATTTTCACCTTAGGCATCTTCAGGTGCCACTCTGGGCCATGAACATCCACATCTGGGGCATTGATGTCCACTTTGGGGCCTTTAATATCCACATCTGGCACTTTCATATCACCTTCTATCTTGGGCACAGTCACATCCACATCGCCTTTGACCTTGGGGCCTTTCAAGTGTAAGTCCACATCAGGCATGGAGATCTTGGGGGCCTTGAAGTGCATGTCTGGCATCTTAAACTTGGGCCCTTTCAACTTTCCTTCTGGACATTCAATATCAATATCGCCAACATCCACATCCATCTTAGGGGCTTTCACATCGATGTCAGGACCTTTCAACTCTCCCTCCACTTTGGGAAGGGAAACATCTACATCAGTTTTCAATTTAGGAGCTTTAAGGTTAAGCCCAACATCAGGCATAGAGATTTTGTGTGTCTGTATATTCATACTTGGCATCTTGAACTTGGGGCCCTTTAGTTTCCCTTCTGGAGCTTCGATATTCACATCTGGAACGTCAATGTCCACCTTGGGTCCTGAGACATCAATGTCGGCTTTGGGCAGGTTCACATCCACTTCTGGGCCCTCTCCTTTGAAGCCAGGCATGCTGAACTTGGGCATTTTCACCTTGGGCATCTTCAGGTGCCAGTCTGGGCCGTGAACTTCCACATCTGGTGCATTAATGTCCATTTTGGGGCCTTTCATGTCAACAGCAGGCGCTTTGATTTCTCCCTCTATTTTTGGAACTGTAACATCATAATCTCCTTTCACTTTAGGACCTTTCAAATTCAAACTAACATCTGGCATGGATATCTTTTGAGGCTTAATGTTCATTTCTGGCATCTTAAATTTGGGACCTTTTAGTTTTGCATCTGGACCTTCAATATTCACATCTGGACCTTCAACATCCACCTTGGGTCCTGAGACATCGATGCTGGCCTTAGGGAGGTTCACATCCACTTCTGGACCTTCTCCTTTGAAGCCAGGCATGCTGAACTTGGGCATTTTCATCTTGGGCATCTTCAGATGCCAGTCTGGGCCATGGACATCCACATCTGGAGCATCGATGTCCACTTTGGGCCCTTTAATGTCCACATCTGGCACTTTCATTTCACCTTCAACATCTGGCAAAGACACATCTACATCTCCCTTTACTTTTGGCCCCTTAAGATTCAAGTCCACATCAGGCATGGAGATCTTGGGGGCCTTGAAGTGCATGTCTGGCATCTTAAACTTGGGACCCTTCAGCTTCCCTTCTGGACCCTCAAGGCTCACATCTGGGCCTTCAATGTCAACTTTGGGGCCAGCGATGTCAATGTCAGCCTTGGGCAGGGTCACATCCACTTCTGGGCCCTCTGCTTTGAAGCCAGGCATGCTGAACTTGGGCATTTTCATCTTGGGCATCTTCAAGTTCCACTCTGGGCCGTGAACATCCACATCTGGAGCATCGATGTCCACTTTGGGGCCTTTGATGTCCACATCTGGCACTTTCATTTCACCTTCTACCTTTGGAATGGTCACATCCACATCCCCCTTTACTTTGGGGCCTTTTAAGTGTAAGTCCACATCAGGCATAGAGATCTTGGGGGCCTTGAAATGCATCTCAGGCATCTTGAGCTTGGGACCCTTCAACTTCCCTTCTGGACTCTCGAGACTCACCTCTGGAGCTTGGATGTCAACTTTGGGTCCTGAGACGTCAATGTCAGCCTTCGGCAGGTTCACGTCCACATCTGGACCCTCACCTTTCAGGCTGGGCATGCTGAACTTGGGCATTTTCATCTTGGGCATTTTCAGGCTCCAGTCCGCACCTTGAACGTCCACATCTGGTGCTTTAATGTCTACCTTGGGACCTTTGATGTCTACATCTGGAACTTTGATCTCACCCTCAATTTTTGGTGCAGACATATCTAGGTTTCCTTTCATTTTCGGTCCTTTAAGATCCAGGTCAACATCTGGCAGAGACACCTTTGGAGCCTTGAAGTGCATCTCAGGCATCTTAAACTTTGGGCCTTTCAACTTCCCTTCTGGTCCTTCAAGGCTCAGATCTGGAGCACTAATATCTACCTTTGGTGCAGAAATGTCCACATCAGCCTTGGGAAGACTCACATCCAATTCTGGGCCCTCTCCTTTGAGGCTAGGCATGGTAAATTTGGGCATTTTAAGCTTTGGCATTTTCAGGTTCCACTCAGGACCATGGACATCAACATCTGGGGCGCTAACATCTACTTTGGGGCCTTTCAGGTCCCCTTCTAGCTTTGGCACTGTAACATCATATTCTCCCTTCACCTTGGGACCTTTCATATGCAAATCCACGTCAGGCATGGAGATCTTTGGGGCCTTGATATTCATCTCTGGCATCTTAAACTTGGGACCCTTCATATTTCCTTCAGGTCCTTCAATATTCACATCTGGAACTTCAACATCCACCTTGGGTCCTGAGACATCAATGTTGGCTTTAGGCAGGTTCACATCCACTTCTGGAGTCTCTGCCTTGAAGCCTGGCATGCCGAACTTGGGCATCTTCACCTTGGGCATCTTTAAGTGCCAATCTGGGCCATGAGCCTCCACATCTGGGACATCAATGTCTACTTTGGCACTTTTAAGTTCAACATCAGGAACTTTAACGTCACCTTCAACCCTTGGCACGGTGACATCATATTCTCCCTTTACATTAGGGCCTTTCAGATGTAAGTCCACATTTGGCATGGAGAACTTTGAGCCTTTGATATTCATCTCAGGCATCTTAAACTTAGGCCCTTTCAGTTTCCCTTCTGGTCCTTCAATGCCCATATCTGGAGCACCAATCTCTACCTTGGGCCCAGAGATGTCTACATCAGCCTTGGGCAGGTTCACATCCACTTCTGGGCCCTCTGCTTTGAACCCTGGCACACTGAACTTGGGCATCTTCATCTTGGGCATCTTCAGGTGCCAGTCTGGGCCATGAGCATCCACATCTGGGGCGTTAATGTCCACTTGTGGACCTTTTAGTTCTCCTTCAATCTTTGGCACTGTGACATCATATTCCCCCTTTACATTAGGGCCTTTCAAATGTAAGTCCACATCAGGCATGGAGATCTTTGGTGTCTTAACACTCACTTCAGGCACTTTAATGTCAGGGCCTTTGAGTTTGCCCCCCAGACCCTCCATGTTGACATTTGGGGCTTCCACGTTGACCTTTAGCCCTGAAATACTGATATCTCCTTTGGGGAGAGTCACGTCTACATCTGGGCCTTCCCCTTTGACTCCTGGAGTGCTGAACTTGGGCATTTTCATCTTGGGCATTTTCAGGTTCCATTCTGGGCCATGAACTTCCACATCTGGGGCACTGACATCCACTTTGGGGCCTTTGACATCAACTTCAGGGACTCTGACTTTCCCTTCTACGTTTGGAAGTGTGACATCTACACCCCCTTTCACTTTAGGTGCAGCCACATTTAAGTCTACATCTGCCATGGAGATCCTACAGGTTCCTGTTTTCCCGGAAGGACTACCAAGCTTGGGACCTGTCAAGGTCCCCTCTAGGTTTGGTGTCTCTAAGTCCACTTTGGGGCCTTTAACTGCCACCTGAGGGCCTTTAATGTCACCTTTCATCTCAGGAGCAGAAACCTTAATGTCTCCTTTTAGTTTAGAGGAACCAAGGCTCAGATCCACATCCTGCAGAGAGATTTTAGGTTTCTGGATAATCATCTCAGGAGTCTTGACTTTAGCACCCTTCATCTTCCCTTCCAGCCCACCAGTAGTAATCTCAGGCAGGCTGACATCCCCAGAGACCCCAGGAAGAGTCACTTCACCTGCGGGCAGTGCCACATCAATGCCACCTCCCTCTCCCTTTGAACCTGATGCAGAGAATTTAGGGACTTTCATCTTGGGTACATTCAGTTTGCCCCCGTGAACATCAACATCAGGGGCTCGAACGTCCACACTGGGGCCAGTGAGGCTGCCCTCAATTTTGGGAGCAGAGGCCTCCACTCCTATGTTTCCCAGTGGCTTGGAACCTTTCAGGCCTAAGTCACCCTCGAGTGATGGCCCAGTGATCTGGGGACCTTTTGTCTTCCCGTCAAGCCCCTCCACATTGGCAGAGGGGGCACTGACTTCCAGATGAGGGGCCTGGATGTTCCCACCGATGGTCAGGCCTGGCTTGCTGCCCTTGTGCCCCACAGAGAATTCAGGTGCAGAAACATTGAGCCCTACTTCTGGTACGTGGCCCTCGGGCCCTGTCGAGATACCAAATTTTGGCATCTTCATGGCAGGAATTTTAATTTTCCCTTTATCACCACTCTCGAGGGATGAGCACTGCACCTCAACTGTCCCACCCCCAAGAGAAGATCTTGAAACATCCACTCCTGGAACCTGGACCCCTCCTTTGCCACCCAAACCTAAGCCCTTTGCATTGACATTGACACCCGGGCTTCCCACCTTTATCCCAGGCACGGTGACCTGGACTTTTGAGTGGCCAGCACCTGGAAGCTCTGGTCCTGAAGCGGAAACAGCCCCTGCCCGGATGTCCACACCAGAGACTGTGGTCGGAGACACTGCCCCCGAGCCTGAGGGCAGCCTGATCACTGTCTTCCCAGGCTGGGACTCCACATCCACGTTGGAGAGTTCAGTCACTTCAAGCTTTGGAATCTTGATCGTGAATTCGGGGCTGCTGATGTCGATGTCCTTGGCTCCTTCCCGGCCGGTCACATCCACTGTGTAGGCTGTGACCCTTTTGGTCACTGTGATGGTACGGCTCTGGGTCTCCCCAAGATCCCCTTCCACTCCATCCTCCGACTTCAGCCGAGGCTTGATCTTTGTGGTGTAGATGCGCTGGTACTCCTCATCATCCCCGCTCTGCAGAAAGACACGCCGGCAGAGGTTGCAGCAGACCCCCCCCAAGTCGGCAGACACCCGGCCACAGCCCAGCTGACCACATGGCTGCCTGCTTCCCAAAGAAGCTGGGACTGCAATGGAGGTGCAAGGGCAGAGCACAAGGGATTGGAGAAAGGGGCTGACAGCCACATCATAGGAAGAAAACAGAAATTATTTGGGAGAAATTCTGATGAGTGAGAGCCACGGGAGGGGTTGAGGTGGACTCCTGGACCACGCAGTCTGGGAAGAGGATCTACACTCCCACAGAGCTTCAAATCGGCCTGTTCCAGGGACCTTCCCTGACCTGATCCTTCAGCTCTCAACTCCCTGGCTTGTTTGTTTAATCAAAAAGGGCCCCCCAGGCTTCACTGGAAAGTGTTTGCTGAGTCTAAGAGCATGACTATGCTTGAGTTAACACTCTGGCTTTGAGGACCCATAGTTTGTTTAATAAACAAGACATCAGAAGGAATAGAGAAGCATCCCTGCAGACCCACGCTGCCCAGTCTCTGGCTCCCAGATTTCAGGATACTCTAAGAAGAAAAACGGTGCTAGGCACGGTGGCGCACACTTGTAATCCCAGTACTTAGGAGGCTGAGACAGGAGGATCACAGGTTCGCGGCCAGCCTCAGCTACTTAGTGAGACCCTGTTTCAAAATAAAGAGCAAGCCGTGCCTGGTGGCACACGCTTGTAATCCCAGTACTTGGGAGGCTGAGACTCGAGGATCACAGGTTCGCAGCCAGGCCCTCCGCAACTTAGTGAGACCCAGTTTCAAAATAAAGAATAAAAAATAGGGCTGGAGGTGTATCTCAGAGGTAGAATGCCCCTGGGTTCAATCCCTGGTACCGCAAAATAAATAAATTAAATTAATAAATAAATAACAAAAATTAGGGCTGGGAGTGTAGTTTGGTGGTAGAATACCCCTGGGTTCCATCCCCAGAACCAAAAAAAAAAAAAAAGGAGAAAAATGGTATCTGTGAGGCAGAGGGGGGCCCCTGTGAAATCATTCTGATGACTCCTGCAAAGTAGGTGACCTTCCTCCTAGCATCCAAGCCCAGCGAGTTCCCATGCCATGGCACAGGGGGCACTCTCAAGAGACTGACGGAAGACCTTTAGGGGCAGCAATAGCTACACACCACTGTAAATAGGAAGAAACAGTTGGCCAAGGCCTCAGGAGAGCACAGAAACCGGGCATGGTGGCACACGCCTGTAATCCCAGTACTTGACAGGCTGAGACTGGAGGATCGCAGGTTCAAGGCCAGCCCCAACAACTCAGTGAGACTCTCAGTAACCTAGCAAAACCCTGTTTCAAAACAAAAATTTTAAAAAATGGGCTGGGGTATAGCTCAGCGGCAGAATACCCCTGGGTTCAATCCCCAGTGCCACAATAAAAGAGAGAGGGGGGAGGAAGGAGAGAAGAGTGCACATGCGCACACACGCACAGAGAGGTGAAAGGAGGAGGAGCTACAAGAGAAGTCCAGGAGGTAGACAGAGGCTCAGGGGGTGGGAGCTCAGGGCACAGAGGGGCCACAAGGTACTCACCAGAACCACCTCGGAGCTGCGGGAGCTGAACACTTCGTGGGTCCAGGTCTGGCCAGGCTCAGGGGAGCGGTCCCCCTTGCGGTGCAGCTTCAGGCCGACAGTGTGGTGCCCCATGGTGTTCAGCAGCTGGGTCACCTCGTCTGACTGCAGCTTGTCAAAGTAGATGGTGGCGCCCACAATCTGGTCCCCTGAGCAGGGCAGAACAACAAGCAGATAAAACTCGGGGTCTCAGGGAAACAGCACCTAACATCCGTGCACTGGACACTGGAACTGACTGGTGCCCTCGTGAGTACTAGGTGGGAATGGTAATACCCAATGTAGGAATGAGGAAACTGAGGCTTAGAAAGACCAACTATTTGCTAAAAATTGCAGAGCTAGAGTCGGATCTGAAGACCAGGTCTCCATGACCCCATACAACTACCCCCCCATGAATGGAGTGGTACTGACCATCCTTTTTTTATTTTTTAATTTTTTGGTACTGGGGATTGAACCCAGGGGCCTTCTACCTCTAAGCTACACTCCCAGCTCTTTTAATTTTAATTTTTTATTTATTTATTTTGTGGGGGGGTACTGGAGACAGAACCCAGGGGCATTCTACCTCTGAGCTACACTCCCAGTCCGATTTTATTCTTTTTTTTTTTTTTTTGCGGTACTGGGGATTGAACCCAGGGGCATTCTACCTCTGAACTACATCCCCAGCCCTATTTTTTATTCTTTCTTTTGAAACAGGGTCTCACTAGGTTGCAGAGGGCCTCACTAAGTAGCTGAGGCTGACCGCGAACCTGCAATCCTCCTGTCTCAGCCTCCCAAGTACTGGGATTACAAGCATGCACCACCACGCCCGGCCTTAATTTTTATTTTAAAATAAGGTCTCACTAAGTTGCTGAGGCTGGCCTCCAACCCCTCCAACCCACAATCCTCCTGTACTTCCAAGTACTGGGATTACAGGTGTGCGCCACTGTGCCCAGCTGGGTACTGACCATCCTGATGCCGCTGGGACCGGGCTGTCTACCACCACTTGCCCACTTATGCCCCCTGCCCTTCTCTCCAGTACACTCACCCACCCCCGTGCCCGGCACCCGGTCCACACCCCGAGGAGACTCACCCTCCTTGACCACCCCAGTGCGGGCCACAGCGGAGTCCTGATCCACATCCTGCACATACACGCCGTCTTCCCTCTGGGTGATGGTCAGCCCATGGGAGCCGCTGCCCTGCCAGTTGGGCAGCAGCAGCTCCCGAGTTGTCTCCTCCTCCTTCTCCATCTGCGATGAGAGAATGGAGCTCAGGTCAGTGGGCTCATGAGGGCACACGGGGATGAGAAAGCCAGGGGTGTCTGGCGCTGTGCACTTCCAGGGAGCGCGCACTCTCGCAGGTGCGCCTGCCCCCGCAGCACTGGCTCCCCTGCCAGGTGTTTGAGGGAGGGGCGCCTAACACACACGCACATCCTCCCACTGTGGAAATTCACCCAAGGCACAGCAGGGAAGAGTGAAAGGAGGTAACCAGTCCTTTGTCCTTCCCCACCCAGGGCCCAGCCTTCCAATGCCACAAGAGGTCTCCAGCGTCCCCATCCTGCCACCTCCACCCCTGCACGCCCTCTCCCCACTGACCTTTGCAGGACGCAGTTCAGGAGCGAAGGCCTTGCCAGGAGCCCGCCCCTCCTTCTCTTCCCCTCAGTCTCTCTTCGGGAATCTCGGTCACACAGTCTAGGGAAAAAATTCATAATGATGCTCCACTGGGCTCACTCGAAACCCTGACCAGCCGCCACCCAAGGGACAGCTGGATATTGTTCCCCAGGCCAAGCTCAAACCCCAGCACCCACTACAGTCTGCAATTCCCTGACTCCCAAGCCAGGTATCGCAGAAATTAGATTTAGAGGAGGCCAGACCCGGACTCAAGTGCTGGCTCTGCATCCTCCTAGCTGTGGGACCCTGGCCAAGACACTTAACTTCTCTCAACCTCCATTTCCTCATCTGTGAACAGAGGTGATTAAGGATTTCCAAGAGGATCGAAGGAGCTACAAGAGAGCGCTGGCACACAGGAGTCCCACAGTATAATGATGTTCGAGCCGGGCGTGGTGGTGCATGCTTGTAATCCCAGTACTTGGGAGGCTGAGACAGGAGGATCGCAGGTTCGCAGCCAGCCTCAGCTACTTAGTGAGGCCCTCCACAACTTAGTGAGACCCGGTTTCAAAATGAAGAATAAAAAAAAATAGGGCTGGGGGTGTAACTTGGAGGTAGAATGCCCCAGTACCACAAAAATAAATAAATAAATAAATAAATAAATAAATAAATAAATAAATGATGTTCATCGAATTCTCTACAGCAGCTTTGGGAGGGAGACATTACCATCCCCACATTACAGATACCAAACTTTTTTTTTTTTGGTACTAGGGATTGAACTCAGGGGCATTCTACCTCCAAGCTACACCCCCAGTCCTTTTTACTTTTTATTTTGTTTTTATGGTTTTTTTTTTTTTTTTTTTTTT
>PVJS01058579.1:0-11739 GCA_004027185.1 Glis glis | reverse complement strand
GAGGAGGAGGAGGAGGAGGCCGGGCCTTCAGGAGTGTGTGAGGAGGAGGAGGAGGAGGCCGGGCCTCAGGAGTGTGCGGGAGGAGGAGGAGGAGGAGGCCGGGCCTCAGGAGCGTGTGTACTTTGTTCTTCCTTCTGCTTTTCCTGGCTGCTCTGCGTTTTCTATGTATAGGAAAAGAGATTAGTGTGCGGAGCCGTGTCGGGCCGGGCGTGGTGGTGCACGCTTGTCATCCCAGTACTTTGGGAGGCGGAGACCGGAGGATCCGGGTTCGCGGCCAGCCTCAGCTCTCCCTCTCTCTCTCTCTCTCTCTCTACCTAGTGAGGCCCTCCGCAACTTCGTGAGACCGGGTTTCAAAATAAAGTATAAAAAACAGGGCCGGGGGTGTAGCGCGGAGGTCGAATGCCCCTGGGTTCAATCCCCGGTACCGCAAAAAAAAAATGAATAAATAAATAAATAAATCCTGTTTGTCGTTGTGCGGGGCGCGAGTTCAGGGGGCAGGTTCAGTCTTGGGGTGTGCGCGTCCAGTTTTCCCGGCACCGGGGGTCGGAGCGTCCGTCCCCTCCCTGTCTCGTCTTCTTGGTTCCCGTCTTGAAGATGAGTCGAGCGGACATGGTGGACACTTGCGTTCACCTGCGGGCGGCCCTCCTTCCATCCGTCTCTGTGTCTTGATGACGGGCTCGACTGCTCCGAGGACACAGCTTTCGTTCCTTTTGTTATTGTTGTTGTTGTTACCGGGGATGGAACCCAGGGGCGTTCGACCTCTGAGCGACACCCCCAGCCCTATTTTATTTTTTATTTTATAAAAGGGTCTCGCTAAGTTGCTGAGGGTCTCACTAAGTTGCTGAGGGTCTCGCTGAGTTACTGAGGGTCTCGCTAAGTTGCTGAGGGTCTCACTAAGTTGCTGAGGGTGTCGCTAAGTTGCTGAGGGTCTTGCTACGTTGCTGAGGGTCTCGCTAATTTGCTGAGGGTCTCACTAAGTTGCTGAGGGTCTCACTAAGTTGCTGAGGATCTTGCTAACTTGCTGAGGGTCTCACTAAGTAGCTAAGGCTGGCCTCCAACCTGCGATCCTCCTGTCTCAGCCTCCCAAGTACTGGGTTGACAGTCGTGCATCACCACGCCCGGCTATTCTTAATATTTAGATGTGATTAATTAAGAAGATTCAGGCCGGGCGTGCTAGTGCACGCCTGTCATCCCAGTACTGGAGAGGCTGAGACAGGAGGATCGCAGGTTGGAGGCCAGCCTCAGCCACTTAGTGAGACCCTCGGCACCTTAATGAGACCCTGTTTCCAAATTAAAAAAATAAAAACTCCAGTGCTGGGGTGCAGCTCCGAGGCGAGCGCCCCGGGTCCGTCCCCAGGACCCCCACACTCATCCCCGTGGGAACCGGGGCGGGCGCGGAGCCCAGCAGCCATCACGATCCCGCACACAGACACGGCCGCCCTCCCGGGACGAGCTGGGCGCGAGGGAGGAACATCTCGTCATTCGAGCTCAGACTGCGGCTTCCGAGCCGGCCCCATCGGACGCCGCGGCCCTGCCGGTGCCATTAAAATTTGATAATTGGTTACTTAACCCCCGGGAAACGCGTCCAACTTGGAGTCGCTCCCCGCGCTAAGAGGACCTGCCGAGCGCCCCGTGCCAGTTCCCGTCCCGTCCCGAAGCGGGTCTGTCTGCCGTTTGCGTTTCTCGCTCCTTCCTGTAATTGATTTCTAGCTGGACATGGTGGTGGCGCCCGCCTGTCATCCCAGGACTGGGGAGGCTGAGACAGGGGGATCGCAGGTTCACGGCCAGCCTCAGCCACTTAGCAAAGAGACCCTCAGCACCTTAGCGAGACCCTGTTTCAAAATAAAGAATAAGAAAAATAGGGCCGGGGGTGGAGCTCGGAGGTAGAATGTCCCTGGGTTCAATCCCCGGTACTGCAAAAAATAAATTAATTAATTAAAAGATTTCTAGCCGGTTATGGTGGCGCACGCCTGTCATCCCAGGACTTGGGAGGCTGAGACAGGGATCGCAGGTTGGAGGCCAGCCTCAGCCACTTAGCAAGACCCTCAGCACCTTACTGAGACCCTGTTTCAAAATAAAGAATAAGAAAAATAGGACTGGGGGTGGAGCTCGGAGGTAGAACGCCCCTGGGTTCAATCCCCAGTACTGCAAAAGATAAATAAATAACTAAATAAATTTCTAGCCGGTTATGGTGGTGCCCGCATGTCATCCCAGGACTGGGGAGGCTGAGACAGGAGGGTCGCAGGTTGGAGGCCAGCCTCAGCCACTTAGTGAGACCCTCAGCACCTTAGAGAGACCCTGTTTCAAAACAAAAAAAAATATAAAATAGGACTAGGGGTGTAGCTCAGAAGTAGAATGACCCTGGGTTTAAGAAGAAAAAAAATAAGCTTTCTGCCTGAGGCCACTCTCCTGAGAGTCAGCCTAATTTACGACCCGCACTACTTGCTCGGTCTCGGGGGAGTTTGCTGAGCGCACCCCGAGTCACGGCCAGACGCGAGGGAGGGAGGCTCGGGCTTGCTGAGCACTTTCTGTGAGCAATTATTATCATGAGCCCCGTTATTTTCAAAAGATAAAACTTGAAATCAAAGGAAGTCACCGTGGGGATCGTCCCGGGTCCCCGCTGGCGAGCTGTGCGCAGGGACCCGGCCCCGGCGGGGTCGGTTCTGCAGTCCGGTCGTTTCTATTTTGAAACAAGGTCTCACTAGGTGGCTGAGGGTCTCGCTAGGTGGCTGAGGCCGGCCTCCAACCTGCGACCCTCCTGTCTCAGCCTCCCCGGTCCTGGGATGACAGGCGGGCGCCACCCACCATAACCAGCGTCCTCGGGCATCTTAGCAGGACCAAGTTCAGCACCCTGGGCAGGAGCGACCCAGCCCGGCCGCCGCTCTGCACAATGATCGTCTCTCCGCCTTTGGCTCCGAGTCCGAACCCGCCCGGTTTCCCGACCCCGGGGTTTGACTCTGCGTCTCAGTTTCCTCGTATTAAAATATCGACGACGACGCTTCCCCCGGCACAGAAATAGTCTCAGAATTAATGAGCTTGAGAAACCCTCTCGGTTCCTGGAAGACACGCGGCACGGAAGCGCTAGATTAATATTTTAAGCGGGTTGGCTTTTTTATGGGAATAAAAGTCTTTTTTTTTTTTTGTTCTGTGGGGTCATCAAACCGGCCGCCCTTTCCTGAAACAATTGTTTTAGTTTTTAAAAACTGTCTTCTTTTAAAGGCACCAACGAGATTTCTTCCTCAGTGCCAGGGGAGGAGAATCAAGATGAGACAGAGCTTTATTTTATTTTATCTTATTTTATTTCATTATTTTATTTTATTTTATTTATTTAATTTAAATTATTTTAGTTTTTAATTTAATTGTATTTATTTTATTTTATTATTTTATTTTATTTTTTAAATTTAATTTATTTTATTATTTTATTTTATTTATTTTATTTTTTAAATTTAATTTATTTTATTATTTTATTTATTTATTTTATTTTTTAATTTAATTTAATTTATTTTATTTAATTTTATTATTTTATTCAATTAATTTATTTTATTTTATATTTTATTTTATTTATTTTATTTTATTTTATTATTTTATTTTATTTATTTTATTTTTTAAATTTAATTTATTTTATTATTTTATTTTATTTATTTTATTTTTTAAATTTAATTTATTTTATTATTTTATTTATTTATTTTATTTTTAAATTTAATTTATTTTATTATTTTATTTATTTATTTTATTTTTTAATTTAATTTATTTTATTTTATTATTTTATTCAATTAATTTATTTTTACATTTTATTTTATTTTATTATTTTATTTTATTTTATTTTATTTTATGTTTTACTAAGATGAACCAAAGTTTTAAAATTCCTGCTTTTGCCGGTGATCTGAGGCACATGGTGTTGTAGAAGGAGCACTGGGCCGTGAGTCCAGCTGTGCCACATTTAAATCTTTCTCACTTCTACTTTCTAGCTCTGAGACATAGGGTGGCCTCTTCTTTTTCTTTCTTTCTTTCTTTTTTTCGCCGTGGTTTATTGGACGGTGCAAGGAGACATTAGGCACAGAGTCCGTGTCTAGGCCCTGTCCTCAGAGACCTGCGGCCGAGCCCTGGCTGTGCCGCTCCGCGCTGTGTGACCCTGGGTTGGTTATTGACCTCTCTGATCATCCCTATCCTCATTCGTATACGGAGGATCGTGCCGGGGCTAACCAAGGAAATTAACCAAGTGCGCAGCACCGTGCCTGCCACTCAGCACTGTGTCAGCTCTTCTTATCTTTTAAAACAATCCTCAGGCCGGGCGTGGGGGCGCACGCTTGTCATCCCAGGACTCGGGAGGCTGAGACCGGAGGATCGCAGGTTCGAGGCCAGCCTCAGCTACCTAGCGAGACCCTCAGCAACCTAGTGGGACCCTGTTTCAAAATAAAGAATAAAAAAATAGGGCTGGGGGTGTAGCTTGGACTAGGTAGAATGCCCAAGCCGCCATGTTTGCCTTCCCCGCCCAGCCGCACTGCCAGGTCCCCCCTCAGGCCACGCAAGAGAAATGGGGGCGACTGCCGTTGCTGCTGGGGTTGGACCCAGGGGCGCTCGACCTCCGAGCTACACCCTCGGCCCTGTTTGTCTTTTTTTTAAATTTTTACACAGGGTCTCACTAGGTTGCTGAGGGTCTCACTGAGTAGCTGAGGCCGGCCTCCAACCTGCGATCCTCCTGTCTCAGCCTCCCCGGTCCTGGGATGACAGTTGTGCGCCATCACGCCCGGCCGTCTCCTGTTTTTCGTGTCACGGGAAGGCTCGGCTCTCAGCGCCCGAGTGCAGGACGGGACGGACATGGTCGTCTCCGTTCCTGCCGCGTGGACGGAGGGGGGACGGTAAACATGGCGGCTTGGGCAAGTGGGCGGAGCCGTTTCCACTCTGTCCCTGTAGCTGCCGACCCTGGTTGCAGGTTTATTCGGGGAGATGGGGCGGCTCTTCATCATGATTATTAATTTATGCTAATTGTATAAATTAATGACTTCACCGTGACATTTCCATATATACATGTATTGAGCTTTGATAGCATAAGTTATTTCAATCACTTCCCCACAGCCGGGCGCGGTGGCGCACGCTTGTCATCCCGGTACTTGGGAGGCTGAGGCAGGAGGGTCGCAGGTTCAAGGCCAGCCTCAGCTACTTAGCGAGACCCTCAGCACCTTAGTGAGACCCTGTTTCAAAATAAACAATAAAAAATAGGGCCGGGGGTGGAGCTCGGAGGTAGAACGCCCCTGGGTTCAATTCCCAGTACCGCAAAAAGAAAATCATTCCCCCACTATACCTTTGAACAAGCAAGTAAATATATTCATATATATATATATGAGTATATAAGTAAATATGGGTTAATATATTATTAACTGTATTATTACTAATATATATTTCACACACACACACACACACACACACACACACACATATATATATATTCGGTACCGGGTGGGGATTGAACCCAGGGGCATTCTGCCTCCGAGCTGCACCCCCATCCCTTTTTAAAATTTCTTTATTTTGAAACAGGGTCTCACTAGGTTGCTGAGGGTCTCGCCAAGTCGCCGAGGCTGGCCTCGAACCTGCGATCCCCCTGTCTCAGCCTCCCACGTCCTGGGATGACAGGCGTGCGCCACCGCGCCCGGCTAGTCATGATATTTTTAAGCGGTTTGGTTGAAATACAAGGAGTCTCCATCCCTCCGCCCATGTTTGCAGAGAAAGAGGAGAGGGGTCGGACATCCGCCTGTCTGCCTGGGAGCCATGCCTGTCGTCGTCGTCGTCGTCTTCTTCTTCTTCTTCTTGTTCTTGTTCTTGTTCTTCTTATTATTATTGTTGTTGTTGTTGTTGTTAACTGGGGATTTCACAGATAATCAACAGGACCTGGGAGGCTGAGACCGGAGGATCCGGGTTCGAGGCCAGCCTCAGCTACTTAGTGAGACCCTCAGCTACTTAGTGAGACCCTGTTTCCAAATAAAGAATAAAAAATAGGGGGGGAAATCGTGTCCCCGACGGAGCGGGGCTCAGCGGGTGCCCGGCTGGGGTCTGTGTTTCGGGGTGTCCCCGGGCGCAGGGTCCCCGTTGTACCGGCCCATCGTCTGTTTAATCCTGCAGCTGTGCGGTCCCTCCTCCTCCCCGCCGTCCTCCATTCTGGGAAGGCCGATCGCCTGGGATTTCTCGACCGGCTACGTTATTGTCTGACTTCCACTCGGGCCGAGCCGCCTCGCGACGACGCAAGGGAACTTGGGAATTATTACGCCAGCGATACGATAGGAACACGAGATGAAGGCGTTTGCTCCCGAGGAGAAAGACAGACGCCAAGAGGCCTCGGCGTGACCTGTGGGCTTGGGGCTTATTTCTCGCAACGTTTTGGTTCTACGGACTGAACTCCGAACGCCCCTACTGCGGAGCTACACCTCAGCCCTATTTTATTTACTTATTTTTTTTGTTTGTTTGGAAACAGGGTCTCACTAAGTGGCTGAGGGTCTCAATAAGAAGCCGAGGCTGGCCTCGAACCCGCGATCCTCCCGTCTCAGCCTCCCCGGCACTGGGGTGACAGGCGTGGCCCCCCGTGCCTGGCCGCGGTGTCTGTTTGAACCCTGGGCCTCCCTGTCTGGGCCGGCGAGTCCCTCCGAGCTCCACTCCCAGCCCTATTTCTTATTCTTTATTTGGAAACAGGGTCTCACTAGGTGGCTGAGGGTCTCACTAAGTAGCTGAGGCCGGCCTTGAACCTGTGATCCTCCTGTCTCAGCCTCCCAAGTCCTGGGATGACGAGGTGTTGGAGGGGAGACGGCGCCGACGGGCTCGGCAGGATCTGAGCCTCTGATGTCAGATTCGATGAGGCGCTGGCAGGCCGCGCCCTGGGGCGGCTGCAGTGAAATCCACATTAAAAATGGATGGCCCGGGCGGGCGGGCGGGCGGGCGGGCGGGCGGGACGGGGAGCCGCCGCCGGCTGTGATCAAAGGCCCCCAGGCTTTCATGTGCCCGCGCCGCCCGGGGATGCTGAGCGCCGCCGAAAGCAAACGTCTTCAGCAAGACGCTCCCAAAAATCCCCCCGCTCCGGCGGGCGCCCCATCATTCACCTGGAAAATATTTGGGGGTCACCTGCCTTGTGCCGGGCAGCGATTAAAACACCGGTGGTTCCAGGAGCGGCGGAGCACGCCCGTCATCCCGGTACTAGGGAGGCTGAGACGGGAGGATGGCAGGTGGGAGGCCGGCCTCAGCCACTTAGCGAGACCCTCAGCAACCTAGTGAGACCCTGTTTCAAAATAAAGAATAAAAAATAGGGCTGGGGTGAAGCTCGGAGGTAGAACGGACCTGGGTTCAATCCCCGGTACCGCACACACACACACACACACACACAAATAAAAATAAAATAAAAAGGACTGGGGGTTTAGCTCAGAGGTAGAATGCCCACAGTTCAGTGCTCAGTCTCAGCACCTTAGTGAGACCCTCAGCAACCTAGCGAGACCCTGTTTCAAAATAAAAAATAAAATAGGACTCGGGGTGTAGCTCAGAGGTGCAATGCCCCTGAGGTCCATCCCCAGCACCGCACACGCACACACGCACACACACACACACGCACACACACACGCACACAAAGTGATCTAATTCCTCCCGGCGTTATCGACTACCCCCGAGGTCGCTTTTGTCCCATCCGAGGGACAGAAACGGGACCCGTGTGACCGCGTCGCGGGAGCTTCCCTCCCTCCCCGCGCGGGGCACTGAGATCGGCGTCCATAACGGGCACTGAATTATTTGAACTGGATTATTTCTTCCGCTCCCCCCTCTCCCGCCCCACACGGTCCTCCATTCTCCTGGTCTCTCTCCCCATTTACCTAAAATCCCTTTTCTTTCCTCTTTTCTCTCTCGCTTCCGCCCCGGAGAGAAAACCTCTGAGCCTCGGCCTTCCGAGCCTGCCGAGTCTCACTGAGCGGGAGAGTCTCCGTTTCCATTCCTTTTTCTGCAAAGGACGTAATTTGGTTCTTCTTCACGGCCGAGTAATATTCCACTGCGTCTAGACCCCGTTTCCTGGACCCGTTCCTCGGTGGGACCCCGGGCTGGCTGCGTAGTTTGGCTTTTGTGAACTGTGCGGCCGTCGACATGGACGTGCACGGATCGCTCCAATATTCTCACTGGAATTCTTTGGGAAGATACCAAGGAGCGAGCGGAGGGGCTGGGTCCTAGGACGGCTCCATTCCTCGTCTTTTGAGGAAACTCCCCACCGATCTCCATGGCGGTCGCACTAATTCCCACTCGCACCCGCGGTGTATCCGAGTTCCTCTCCCCCCTCCCGGCCGCCATTGATTATCGTCTGTGTTTGATGATCGCATTCTACCTGGAGCGAGGCTGAAAGTCTCCGCGTCGGTCACGGTGCTTGGCGTTTCCCCGACGGCTCAGGACGTGGAACGTTTTTTCCCACGTATTTACTGGCCGTTTGTGTTTCTTTTTCGTGAAGGGTCTCCTCAGGGCCGTGTCTTCTTTGAGACTCGCCCCTCTCTCTCCGGGTTATTTGCTTTTTCTGGGTTCAGCGTCGTGAACATCCTGGACACCCGTCCTCTGTCGGGCCACATGACGCGTCTTCCTCGGCGAATCCTGCTTTTCCTTTACGAGGGGCTTCCTTGGTCAGAGGCGGCGCGGCGGCAGATGGTGAGTAGGAGCTTCGTCTCTAGGGGCCCGAGTGTGTGCGGGGGAAACCGAGTCACACCCCACCCCGCCCATCTGACCACACTGCACGGAGCGTGGACAGCGGAGGGGCTGGAGGAGGCGGCCAGGAGCCTCGTGGAGCCTCCGCCTTCCTGCACCAGGACTCCTGGTTCCTTTTCAGGGCTGTATATGTGTCCAGCCTCCGGCCGAGGGCAGCTGTCACTGTGGATGCCTGCTCGTGGCTCGTGTCTCGTGGCGCGTGGCCCGTGGCCCGTGGTTCATGACTCGTGTCCCGTGGCTCGTGACTCGTGGCTCATGGCAGGAGTTTTCTCGCACTATCAACGATGAGGATCAGGCTTCAAGCAGTTAGTAAGGAGGGCAGACTGAAATCCCCGAAGCCGCTGAAGGCGCGCCCCAGGCCCCTGCCGAGCTTCACGCGCGCCGTGGCCGCCCTGCTATTTCGTGGTCAGCGAGACGCCCGGGCCAGTAGCCTTGGCGGCCACAGCCCCGCAGGCCTGACGGGGTCTCTGCTCAATGGCGGCGGCTCTTCGCTGAACGATGGAATCCCTGCTCCTTTTTTTTCTTCTCTCGGTTCCGTGATCTCTGTGAACGGGGATGGCTGCCGGTCTCCGTGCACACGCGGGAGATTAAATCAGACGCGCTCCGAAAAGACGCCCGTGCAGGCGGCCGGGGAAGCAGCTTTCCTCTGGCCGGCCCGGGACTCTACCCAATGCCGAGAACACAGGTATTTGTTGGATAAGTGGAATTATTTAGAAACTAGTGGAGATCTTTGTGTGTGTGTGTGTTACTGGGGATTGAACTCAGCCCAATTTTATTTTATTTTATTTTATTTATTTTATTTTATTTATTATTTTATTTTATTTTATTTATTTTATTTATTTTATTTTATTTTATTTTATTTTATTTTATTTGGTTTGAAACAGGGTCTCACTAGGTTGCTGAGGGTCTCGCCTAGTTGCTGAGGCTGGCCTCCTGTCTCAGCTTCCCAAGGCCTGGGCTGACAAGCGTGCACCACCACGCCTGGCTACTAATTTTTATTTTAATTTGTGGTACTGGGGATTGAACCCAGGGGCATTCGACCCCTGAGCTACACCCACGGCCCTATTTTATTTTCCCTTTTATGCAACAGGGTCTTGCAAAGCTGCTGCGGTTGTCCTTGAACCTGCAGTCCTCCCGTCTCAGCCTCCCAAGAACTGGATTCCAGGCCAGCTTCCGCACTCCGGAGAGAAGACTTTTTAAATCTCTCCGGCGCCCCGCCGCCTGGCCGAGGTCGGGTTCTCCGTGGAGCCTGGCTCTCTCTGAATCTTCCTTAGGTTTAGTAACGTTTATGAATCGGTTAAAATAACCACAGCGCCCTCGCGTCTTGGGGAAAATGGCTTCCGAATGAAGATGAATTTCCTCAACCTTCACAGTTATTATTTTCCGGGAATAAATTAAGGGAGAGGGAAAAAAAAAAGGTAAAAAGAAAAAGCCGAGATAAAGAAGGACGGAGGTGAGCGCGGAGGTGAGCTCCCCGCCCCGGAGCTCCTCCTTCACGACGGCCATGAAAAATCGGCCCCAAACTTTGTCAGAACCAACGTCGTGGGCCGGGGGAAAGGAACCAGCGGCTTGCTGTACTCGAAGGAGATTTATTCCAGGACAGGAGGGTCTTCATCATTACAAGAATTCACTTCCTATCTGTCCACACGGCAGCACTGAAAACCAGCCACGGTGCGTGGTGGGGCCGCACGCTCGTCAGCCTCAGCTCCTTAGTGAGACCCTCAGCCACTCAGTGAGACCCTGTTTCAAAAGAAAGAATAAAAAATAGGGCTGGGAGTGGAGCTCGGAGGTAGAACGGCCCCTGGGTTCAATCCCCGGTACTAAAAAAATAAATGAGTAGATAAATAAATAAATTACGTGGCCAATCTTTGAGATTCCAGCTGCAAGGATGCTGGCCGGGACAAACACCTAGTCCGTAGTACCTGCGAATGTGACCTTATTTGGAAACCGAGTCTTCTTGGATGTGCCGTGGTCACCTTGTCCGCCTGCGGTCGGTGACGTGGATCTCCCATTGAGCTCTCCGCCACGCCTCACATCTCAGAACGCTTCTTCCTGCATCATCAATACTTTATGAATGAATGAATGAATGAATGAATGAATGAGTTGGCGAGGCCTGTTACTACTTCTGAGAATTACGCGTTTTCTCGTATCACGAGGTAAACACAAGCCCAAGCGTTTACGGAGCGCGTACCGGTGACACGGCCACTAGCTACGGAGCCAGGGTCCAAACCTAGGTACGTTCAATGAAAAAATGTCGGCCCGGAGCGCCGGGTGTGGCGGCGCACGTCTGTCATCCCGGTCCTTGGGAGGCTGAGACAGGAGGATCGCGGGTTCCAGGCCAGCCTCAGCAAGGAGTGAGACCCTCGGCAACCCAGAGAGACCCCGTTTCAAAATAAAAAATAGAGGTAGGGGTGGAGTTCAGAGGGTGAAAGCCTCTGAGTTCAATCCCCAGTGCCAAAAAATTAAAAAATAAAAATAAAATGGGAGCCGGGCGTGGTGGCGCATACTTGTCATCCCAGTACTTGGGAGGCTGAGACTGGAGGATCGCAGGTTCAAGGCCAGCCTCAGCTACTTAGTGAGACCCTCAGCCACCTAGCGAGACCCTGTTTCAAAATAAAGAATAAAAAATAGGGCTGGGGGCGTAGCTCGGAGGTAGAACGCCCCTGGGTTCGATCCCCAGTACCGCAAAAAAAAAGAGAGACCGTGGAATTAATGAGCAATTAGGTGCGCTTAATTTCCACGCCGCGGCTGCCAGGAGCCCCCGGGGACGGGACATGTCCTTGTCATTCAGCATCGGCGTGGCGCTCCCGTCCTGCCCCCGACACAGGCCATTTGCCGGGTCTCGGCGCCCACGTCGGCCTTCACTGTCAGAGCCGGAAAGAAACCCAGGGGGACCCCGGGGGTTATTTTGCGGCTCCGTGGGTTGTTTTGTGTCTCCGCAGGTTATTTTGTGGCACCGTGGGTTATTTTGCGGCTCTGTGGGTTGTTTTGCGGCTCCGCGGGTTGTTTTGCGGCTCCGTGGGTTATTTT
>PVJS01058578.1:0-11739 GCA_004027185.1 Glis glis | reverse complement strand
GTGCATTGTAATTATACATTTTGATATATGTCAGGGTATGAACATCATACATGCACACATTGCACATTTAGCCCTCCCTTCAATCCCACCCTATTCCCTCCCCCTTCCCTCCCTTTCATGCTCCAGATAGTGATTGAGTCTTATAGGTTTGTGTATGTACATCATGTGCTATAGTGTGTTTCCCTCCACTCCCCTCCCAACTCCCTCAAAGAAGGTATCCTGTCTTTATAGAACCTGGTTGAAGTCCATGTTAGAGCTGCTTGCGCTGAACTGGAACATTGTCTATAGAAGTCATATCTAAAGCTTTGTGTAAGTTTGGTGCCCTAAAGTGGCAAGTCTCTTTCTCATTGACCACTACGACTTGTACACTAATGGTAAAACCTGCACCAGAGGGTTGAAAGGGTTAGGTGGGATAATAATACACATAGGATGGACAAAACAGAATCTGGCACATATTAAACTCAGTGTTATTCTTATCAGCAGTGGTGTTTTCAGCTATTCTCCTTGCTACAGAGCCATTTGTCTTCTCCACTAGTCTTTAGGAGGAATTCCTTTGTTCCACTCTAAGTGAAGGGTTATGTTACAAGGCAGGCATTGGGGATAGCTCCTTGACAGCAAGCCTGCCCTTGTATGTTGTACCTTTAGAACCAAGTGCTATATCTCTCCAACAAGGTGCTAAGCAAATATAGGGAAATGGATAATGAATGAGTGCTAGAACAGCAAAGACTTATCTGCTCCCAATGTCACCTTCCTCTATCCCTATATCAACTCTTCTATATACCCTATTCTTTCCTACATATCTCAACTCTTGAACAGGTCCTTGGCCTACAGATTGTATGAGTACCGATGCACGGGGGCCTCATATTTGTTGATCATATAATGTGAGCCGTGGCTTTTGCTATTTCTTTATTTTTTCCAATCAACAGTCAACTGAGATATACGTTTATTTTTTAAAAATGTGCCTTTTTAAAAAAAAACATGTATTTTATTGATATGGAAACTGGGGCTTAGAAAGCTGAAAAAAAATCCCAAAGTCACATAAGTAGCAAGCATGGGGACAAGGATTAGAACTCATACAAGGCTGACTCCAAACTGACTGGTCTGTTCCATTATTCCTTGTTTTGAGGAAGGTGCTTCTGTAGAACATTGTAATGGTCTCTTTGAATGTCTTCATGGCTTCATCAGTGAAATTACCTTTTCAATTTCATTCAATAAGAGTTCATCATTTAGCCTCTGCTCAATTCTTAATGAAAATTCGTATCCGCTCTGGCTAGATACCCGATGCCAAATACATGATGCAGATGGTACCATTTATTGGTTGAATCAAATGTAAAATTTTTAAATGTAATAACAATTTGTTATGCTAACATATAATTATGCCAGTACTTCAAGAAAATACATTATTAGAAATGGAATCACAAGTATGCACATTTTACAATGAAATGGATATTTTAAATTATTCTCATTAACAATTATAATAATATATATTTCAAAATGCTTTTGCTTATGTAGATGTTTTTAACTTTTAAAGCTTTTACCAGTTATTTTATACTAATACTACTTTATATGCATTAATTTGTCAGTGAAATTGTGCATTTTTTTGTTAGTTATATAATTTAATGTACTCTGTAAACTCTTTTTCATACTTTTTTTGTAATTCTTACATTGAATTGTTTTACCTTATTCATTTCTAGGGATTTTAATAATAGAGATATTATCCCCTGATCATTTACATATGTTACTAATATTTTTTACATAATCTGTCATTTGTCTTTCAACTTTGACCACAAGATCCATTTTCCTTGAACAATTATTTTGTAAATGTCATCTCAAGAGAGAAGATAATTTGTTGTGAATGCTGATCTAATAAAAACAGTATTAAATAAATATCTCTTTAATGAATGAAATAATATTCATAGAACTATTCATTTCCTGGAAAATAGCACCTAATTCAGTAAATGAAAAGCTTACCATAGAAGAATAACAATATGATTTTTCATTAGGCAAAAGTATAATATTGCACTATAAACAACCAGATACATTTTGGAGAAATTTGCCTCAGAATGAAGACAGTGTTATGGTCAGGATCTGGGATGTCCCTCCAAAATCTCATGTGTTGACAGCATAGTCGTACCCCAATGCAGCAAGGGTCAGAGGTGGGGCACGGCTGGAGGAGGCGGGTCCCTGGGGGTGTGGCTTTGAGGACTATATCTGTCCTTGGCCCCTTCTTCTTTCTCTGCTTCCTGGATGTCATGAGCTGAGCAGTTTTCCTCTGCCACATCCTGCTATCATGTTGTTTCTGCCTTGGCACCAGCCAACCATGGACTGAGCCTCTGAAATCATGAGCCAAAATAAACCTCTCCTCTTCTAAGTTGTTCTTGTCAATTATTTTGATTACACCAATGAAAAAGCTAATTAGCACAGACAGGAATATTTTAGATTGAAATAGCAGAATATGCTCAAGGTCAAGAGTTGACGTATACAGGAAAGAATAGGGTATATAGGAGAGTTTACATCATATACATATACACATACAAATAGGGTATGTAGGAAGAGTTGGTATATATATAGGAAAATGGGGTATGTAGGAAAATCCTCCCTTATGGTCTCAACAAAGTCCTATTTCAGGAAATGCCTCTTCTCTGCAGCCAAATCAACTTTAGGACAATCTCTTATTCACAAGCACTTGGGGCCCCCAACACTTGTCTTTCATTTGTTACTGTTGGCCTGGGAAGGGTAATTACTAAGCAGTCTGATGGAAATAGCAGTAGTGGGGCAGTGAAAAAGGCCTTGGCTCTACCACTCATGTTCTATAGACTTGAGTAGTTTACATAACTCCTCAGCCTCAATTTTCCCCTCTCTAAAATGGGAATATTAATGCCTATTCACAGGCAGCTGTGAAAATTAATGTGAACTACATTATGTGAAACCAATTTAAAGCCCATACATTGCTATAAATCATAAGTTGTCTGCTATGACAGTATATTCATAACATCATTTTCAAATAAAGAATAAATTAATCAATTCAGTTACCTTTTACTGAGGAAATGAGGCATGGAAAGAAAAGAAGACATGGATTTTGTTTTAACACACCTTAAAGACCTAAAAATGACAACTAGCATTTATGTAACATCAGTAACATCATAGCGTTTATAAAGTGCTCTCACCTTCTGTATTATTCATCCATTCATTCATTCAATCATGAAACTAAAATCCTATTTTAGTGATAAATCAGAAGGTGATAAATCAGAAGGAGTGCTTGACCTCATGGTTAGAGAAAAGCCAGTACACAGAAGAGTGAATGAAATATTTACAAGTCTTAACACTTGCTGTGAAGGAATGAAGCATGGGGCAGGATGGAGAATGGCAGGTGTGGTGTAGAGGGTGTGTTCCAGGAGGGTGACTAGAGAAATGTCTTATTGAGACAGTTGTATTTAAGCTGAAACCTGAAAGCCCAGCAGGACTTGGACTTGGAGAACTGACATGCCAAGAGGTCCTGTAGCAGGAAACAGAAAAAGCTCTGGGCGGTGCACATACAAGAAAGTACTCCAAACTCAGGGAGGTGGGATGGGGCCCAATCATAGAGAGCTATCTAGGCTAAACTAAGGATTGGGGGTTTTATTCCAAGTGCAGTGTAAAGCTCCTGGGGCTTCTAGACCAGAGGATTTCTAAATGGTAAGAAGATCACGTTATTGCTCTAAGAATGGATTGGAGGTAATAAGAAGGGAAGTGAGGAGACCACTAAGGAGGCTGTTGCATTGGTCTGGAAAGAAAGAATATTTAATTATGGCCAATTGCATTTGTTAGGTAGAAGAGCAGACACATAAACTCGTCACCCACCTAATTCCATCTCATCCCTGGGGCCTCAGAGGTTTGAAGGAGATGTTATTCCATCTAAAGCTGGAATGGTAGTACCCTTTATGTCAGTTGTTCGGAGAGTTGAATTGAAATGATCATGGGAAGTTAAGTGGCTGTATTGTAGATTCATTTCAGATGTCATAGATTTGTCCATGTCAAACAACTACAGTTTTGGATTCTGTATCAGTTCTGTAGGGCTGCCATAGCAAAATACTACAGATGAGGGGCTTAAACAACTGAGCTTTGTTTTCTCATGGATTGGGGCTGGAAGTTCAAGATCAAGGTGTGGGTGTGGTTGGTTTCTCCTGCAGCCTCTCCTCTTCGCTGGTCGATGCCGTCGTCTTCCCTCTCTGTGCTTTGTCAGGGACTTTGTTTTTCTTGTGTCTGTGTCCAATCTTCCTCTTTTTCTACGGGCCTGGGTTATATTGGATCAGGGCCCATCCTAACACCCTCATTTCATCTTCAAGGCTTCTTTAAAGACTCTATCCCAAATATAGTCACATTCTCAGGTCCTGGGGTTGGGACACCACATATGAATTTTGTTTTGGGTGGGGGACATGATTCATTCCATAACAGATTCTAAGAGGAAATCTGTTTGGGGGGAATCAGGTATGGTAATGAAAGTCAGGATATAGTTAAGTTATTTCTAGCATATGGTGAAACAGTTACATTTTTCCTAAGTCTACAAGAAAAAGATGTGGTTTCCTTTTATAATTAGGGCCAACTGTAATGACTTAAATATCTCCTCAAAGGATTGTTTAGCACATTCACTAAGCCTTTGTTAGACCACCAGGCTACCTCTTAATATTCATATGATTTGTGCTCTCTTTATTTCAGAGTGGTATTTCAACTACTCTTCACCTGGTTAAATTTCAGGGGAAAATGCAATAGAAACAAACATGAGCTATTGTTGATACTCTGCAGTCTGCAGTTCTGTGCTTCCCCCATTCTTTCTGTGTCATCTAATGGGAGTCAATTTCTATGCACATTTTGTAGCTCTGATGGTTGGGGGGGCCTCACCTCCTTTACTGAAGCAACTAGGGAACAAGCCACAAGCTGTTCAAGAAGGATTAGCACCTCTCTCCCTGGACACAGCTGGAACACATGAAATAAAGGCATTGTGGGAAAAGGAAGTCAATGAAAGAAGGCACCAAGTGAGTGGAGGATAGAGAAACCTCACTCGTCTCCCTGTGAACTCTGCTTGGATCCATGTCTACACGTTCACTTATAGGTTAGCAGTTTGACCTTCTTTTTACCTTGCTGGGGAGAGAGGCTTATTGCTAAATGGGATTCAGTTGGATTTTTAATATTAAAGTGTCTCATGCAAATTTTGGATGAGCTAGTTACAAGGCTTTGTGTTTACCAGTTCATGTGTAATAGGGAGTTGCAAACATTGCAGGAGCCGCCTACTCCCCACGTGAATTATTGTGATGAGAACCAGAAATGACTATTGGCATCTTCAGAAATCTAATTCTGAAGGTAGAGAGTTGTTTTTGGAGATTGGCATTGGGTCTTAACATGTGGCATTAAGGGGGATTCATAGATGGATGAGGCCTTGCTATTGCATCAGAGAACTTCCATCTGGTTACTTATGAGGTTGCTGAGGCCTTTGGCTTCTACCAAACTACACAAAGCAGGAGGACAGCTGGATTTGGACTCACGCGTTGGCTGGACCACTAATGATTATGCGATTTCTCTGAGCCTTATTTTCCACAGTTTAAATAAGAACAATAACTGTAAAATGGCGTGGGCCATAGAAAAAGCTGAGTTGCACTTATGGACTGAATGACTGTTTCCTTCTTTTCCCCGCTCCCTTCAAGCTCTTTACCTCTGTCTCTATCAAAAGCATTTGCTAGTTTTTTTCATATTGTCATATAATTTCTTTGAGTAAATTCAGCACTCTGCTCTATCTTTGAGTAAAGATAGCTTTACATGCCTGAGGGCTGTCTTTAAACCTTGTCTCTAACTATGGGAAGTTCTGTGTACCTTTAAAGTGTTTTTAAGCATCATTAGGTAGAAAATAGGTGGTAAGGCATGGGTGGTACTATCCCAAGTATGGTATAAGTCAGTGTTACAAAGGTAACTGCTTTCATAACGTCAAAACTATTGTGCTTCCATACCATCCCTTTGAGCTCCCTGTCTCAATTGTCCATGCTAACACTTGACCTTTGGAAATAGCTTTGTCTCTGTGTTCAGACAAAAACTTATTCAAATGCTGACTCTGCTACTACAAGCTGTGTGGGCCAATTTCCTTAACTTCCCCGAGCCTCAATTTCCTCATCTGTAAAATGAGAATAATAAATAAATGACGACATTGCAGAGGTGTTGGAGGCTTAAATAAAAAGAATGTGCTTAGAAAACTCAGTACAGTTCTGGATGCATATAAGTGCCCATTGAATGGTAGTTATTATTATTATGGTTATTAATATTGATTCTAATATATTGTGAATAAACGCCCCCACGATAATGTCTAACAGAGGAATTCTCAGTGATTAGTTGTAATGGTTATTATTTTTATTGTCACAAGACCCCTTTAAAACTCTACATAAACCAGTCCTGTGCCTTTAGAGGAGTCTGATTTAACCTAGTCCCAAGTTGCTGGCACCCAATAAAGATGAGCCATTAACCTGCAGCCCCAATGCCAGCATAGTCTCAGACTAGCTCATTCCCGCATGCCCTTTGCTCTTCCAGGTCTGTTTTGTTCCTTGTCTTCTGGTTCCTGATTTCTCAGCTTGGTTAACACTCCTGGCTCTGTGCTCATCCCTAAGGTGGCTGCCTGGTTCTCTTGCTTTAACTTGAGGACTCTCTGTACATGGTTCACCTCATCCTTGGACTCCCACAAACTTTTGCCTTTCCCTGGACTCTGTTTTGTTTCCCAGTGGGGGCTTGGATAAAATCTAGCCATGGTCTTGGTTTGGTCATCAGGAAATCCTTAATAAAATTACTTCCTTGCTCGTCATGGTAATGTACACCTGTAATCTTAGTACTTAGGAGGTTGAGATGGGAGAATCATATGTTCGAGGCCAGCCTCAGCAACTTAGTGAGACCCTCAGTAACTCAGTGAGACCCAATTTAAAGAAAATGTAAAATAAAATAGGGCTGCGGGTGTAGCTCAGAGATATAACCCCCCTGGGTCCATTCCCCAGTACCCCCTACCAAATTATTTCCCTATTTATTATTTCAAAATGCTTATTTGGCACAAGTTCGATCTTAAATACTTATGGAAAATTCTACTTTTTAGGCAATGTCCCCTTTTCCCTACTAGTTTATTTGGCTTTTAAGAGGATTTTAAGATCAATTCTCTTTGTCTCCGTGGGGAGTCTGCTAGCTGTCTCCTACTCTTATAGTATTATCAATCTCATCCATTCTGACTTTGACACTCTCTGGCATCTGTGTTTATGAAGATTGCTACACAGGGCCTGGCCTAATGATTAGGAGGATCATTGCACAACGTGTAGAGCTCAGTTAGACACACTTGACAAAACTGCCCTAGGTCTATGCCAAAATGTCCAAAGAGGAGAGACCAAGGCTCTTGACGAAGTCCTGAGTTCCAATGCTGGCCCATGAATCCTGCTAGTTAAGGGGGTTAGCCAGCTCTAATTTTAATAAAAATTTTGATTATACAATTAATTGCATGATACCTACACTATTTCTATTGAATCCTGTAATTTTCCATAACTTAATACCGAGGGCTTTTTAATATGTACACTTTAGCAAATCCTGATTGAAATCAGCTCCAATAAACAGGCAGGCTTAGCTTTCTAGACTCTGATCTTCCTCTCATGTCGAAGCTTCTTAATAATAAATAATTAGTAAACTGTGCTCATGCTCTTGGGGCTCTTGGGACCTGAATAGATTTTTATTCCATGCAGAGAAGTGGACAGGTAGAGAGCTGACAAAGGAGATGCGTTTACACACTTCAGTAAAAACAACCCAGCGTTTATTTCAGGGTCGTTTCATCAGGCAAAAAAGGCTGCCTTTTAGCTGCTTCGATGCTTTCTGAAACCTTTCAAGCTACAAAGAGAGTGGTTTTGGTTTGTGTGGCTAAAACACTAGAGAGGATGATTGGTTTCATTAGCCAGGGAGGAGTGATAATATGCTGCAATACTTCTCTGGTTATTGGGCACTTTATGTTAATAACTCATGATGGCTTGAGTGTTTAGGTGTATGTTTCAAACTCGGTGTAAAATACCATGCCATTAAGAATTTAAACACATTCTAATTTAATTATGGCCTAGAGCTGGGTCCAAGTGACCCAGTGTTTTTGTTGGCTAGTTTTAATATTGCAAATTTTGAATAGGGAAAGATTTATTTTCTTTACTCTTTGCTCTTTTTTTTTATTCTGGATTGTTAAAATCCTTAATCATTTGAAAGGGCACACATTTAGAAAATGAAGTGCAATTGAAGTTATGGAAAATTCTATTTTTCTTCAATACTATTTTGTTTTCCACTTCGAAATGTGCCAAATTTTTTTTCCTGCCCATGATATATTGATTACTCACACATTCTTTTTACCTTCTTTTTGTCCTTAAATGACTTTTCCATTCCTCGAATGGTTGTATTGTTAACACATAATTTTTCTACCATGGCCTAAAATGGGAAAAAAATCTACCAATTGAACTATGCATCAAAGAGATTCATGTATAATTACCGTCCAAATCAACTTGGGTTATAACAAGTTGATGTGTTTTCCTGAGTCCTGGCTTTTGGGGTTTTCTCTGCAGTGTCTTAACCAGGCAACTGAAAGGAGGGGGAGTAATTATCACAGGACAACTGGTAATAAGGACAAGTTGGGGCTCATTTGTAAACAGAATCACAAAAGACTATTTCTACCGTTTCCTACAGTTTCAGAGTCCTTTCACACACTCTTCCAGTTAAACCTCCTTTGGTGGCCCTATTAGCAATTTAACTAGACTCAGTTCATGTAAAAATATTTTTAAAAATAAAATAGGGCCGAGCATGGTGGTGCACGCTTGTAATCCCAGTACTTGGGAGGCTGAGACAGGAGGATCGCAGGTTCGTGGCCAGCCTCAGCTACTTAGTGAGGCCATCCGCGACTTAGTGAGACCCTGTTTCAAAATAAAGAATAAAAAATAGGGCTGGGGGTGTGTAGCTCAGAGGTAGAATGCCCCTGGGTTCAATCCCCAGTACCGCAAAAAAAAAAGGGGGGGAAGGGATTCCCCTTAAATCTGAAACATACTAAATTTGTTGACTCTGACTCTTTTAACTTTTAATGATGAGCTCAATTATCAGTGACATCTGGGAAACTGAGAGTTGTGAATCTAATGTCCATGCATAGTTTATGTACCTGATAGAGCCATTTTAGAACCAATCTTCATTAATTCTCTCCATCTCCAGCCATGGAGACCTGACAGTCTCCAAATGCTGCAGGGAGTAGGCCACCTAAATATAAATATTGGTTCTCTGAGCCCTTTATAACTAAGTTTGTAAGGAACAATGAAATGACAGACAACCAGGTGGGGCAGTATGTTCCAATAGTTTTATATTTTAATATTTCACCTGGAAAATATACAATATTTAATTTGAAAAGAAACAAGCATATCAATCTCATTTTCTAACACTGTATAAATTGCAAAATGAGAAAAAACATTGGATTATGAGGATGAAAGTATTGCAAGGATTCAGATATGAGTTTGGGGGAGGAATGGAATTAGATTCTCGGATTCACAATTAAATATAAAAGATACATGGCTTGAGGAATCTCTCTTGCCTTGATTATTTTGAGTGGAAAGTAATCATTTTGAGGAAGTGTGTCACCAAAAGTACTGTTCCCTTAGGAAACAAGAGCTCATGTCTTTATAGTCCCTTTTGGCTGCCTCGTTTCAGATGTTCCGTTTTTTCTTGCCTACCACAGGGCGATTAGAGCTGAGCGCTAATGTGTGGCAGACCACCCGAGGCTGCCGAAAAGACCTGTGACACTGTGTCAAATTCTTCTTCAAGAATCCAAAAATAATATAACAAAAGTACTACATTTATATTTAAAAATTATGTATTGACATGTCACTCTACCCCATTAGGCTGTGAAAGTCCTCCAAGGGTTCACATTGTGAGCTGGTACCTGGCATGGAACAAGCTACCAATCAATGAATAAATGAATTAAGAAAAGACTTGGTTTTAAAGGAGTGATGCATGAACCCAATTACCCACTGATAAAGTCACCAAGCTGGTGAAGAAAAGCGAGGACACATTTGTCATGCAGGGCAGAACCACGGCCAGACAAGGTATCTTCCTAGAAAATGCCAGTCATTACTTATTTATATTGTGGATGTATGCATTGCTAATGTGTAGGCTATTTTATCTTCTGTGTTCTACTAGTTAGCCACTTGCTATAAATATTTTCCATGTGGCTTCAAAGCCCTCATGTTTTCTATTTTTATAGATAACTGCTATTCCATTGAGTTGTTATAGGCTGACTTTCTTAAACTGGTTGCCCTGTTGAATTGTCGATAGAGGATTGTTGAGCAAAGGGAGCTGGACATTGCCGGGACTCTTGCTGTGAATTGCTTGACTATGATAAAAAAGCTAGCCCAATTTACATGGCAGTCAGCACAGAGGAGTGAACCAATTTTCAATTCAACTTTACCAGCACACTCCCTCCCAGAAGCCACTTTCAAAATACTACCTCCCACATTGCACACTCCCCTTGCCACAAACACCCACAGCCATTTCCTGAGGCTTTCCTCTGTAGGACACCAAAACATTCAGGGGTAAAGCAAAATGCTCCAAATGTTTCCCAGATGTCTGAATGTGTGGCATAATTAGGCATCGAAATGATTGGAGTTTTCATTTTTCAGCTAGATGTTTTGGCAACATGCAAACACAACCTTAATATAGTAAGTGAAACTCTTTTTTTCCCTCCAGATAGACTTAAATTTATAAAGTATTGCCAGGTGTAATAGTGAGAACTAGAGAACACAAATCTTTGGTAAGTTATTGAGCTGATATGAAGTTTATGCTTTTATGAAAAGTATGATGTTGCCTGTTTAGGACAGACATCCTGTAGCAAATACTCATCTTTTCCAAGTGAGGATATTGTATTTCCCACATACCTCTTAAATGTGCTAGTTCGGTATAACAATTATATTCTGGACAGTGTGTCAATAATTATCTGTTGAAACATTTTTCACATGTCTGAGACCAGGAAATGGAGGCTGGGAAGAAGTGAGTCTAAAGCTTCTGTGAAGAGAAATGTGTTCCCTTTTTCTCAGGAGCTCATCTTCTACCCTCCAGGCTGCAAGAATGTGGACTCTTGTCCTGTTGGTGTGGACTCATCTTGAGAAGACTCAGAAAAATTAGTGCCCACCATACCTCCTGGTCAAGATTGTCTTTCTGACCTCCAATTGTCCCAGTCACAGAATCTCCGTGGAAGAGACAGACCTAGAATCAACCAGTCAATCAATATTTATTCAGCAATAAGGCAAACAAAGAACTCTTCTAAGTGCTGGAGGATACTTATGTCTGTATCTCCAACATACAGCTGTAGGTGGGTGACCAATTGGAAAGTCCCAGAAATAATAAGTCAGGACTTCCGGGGGATAAGGGCTTTTCTTTTCTTTTTTAAAAATACTTTTATTGAGCCGGGCGTGGTGGCGCACACTTGTAATCCCAGTACTTTGGGAGGTGGAGACCGGAGGATCCGGGTTCGCGGCCAGCCTCAGCGCGCATGCGCGTGCGATCAATCTCTCTCTCTCTCCTCTCTCCTCTCTCTCTCTCTCTCTCTCTCTACCTAGCGAGGCCCTCCGCAACTTCATGAGACCCGGTTTCAAAAATAAAGCATAGAAAAAATAGGGCCGGGGGCGTGGCGTGGAGGTAGAACGCCCCTGCGTTCAATCCCCGGCACCGCAAAAAAAAAAAAAAAAA
>PVJS01058577.1:0-11739 GCA_004027185.1 Glis glis | reverse complement strand
GGCCCTATTTTTTTATACTTTATTTTGAAACCGGGTCTCACGAAGTTGCAGAGGGCCTCACTAAGTAGAGAGAGAGAGAAAAAGAGAGAGAGAGAGAGAGAGAGAGAGAGAGCTGAGGCTGGCCGCAAACCCGGATCCTCCGGTCTTTGCCTCCCAAAGTACTGGGATTGCAAGCGTGCGCCACCATGCCCGGCGTCATCTACTCTTGAGAATCTTTTGCTTACACTCACATAGAAGGTGGAGGGCAAAGGGTATAGTCTAGTCCCTTCCCCAGAATCCACCATTAAGATGAGTGCAAGCCAGGAGTGATGGCACACGCCTGTAATACCAGTACTTGGAAGACTGAGACAAGAGGATTGCAGGTTCAAGGCCTGCCCTTGGTAATTTAGTGAGACCTTGCTTCAAAATAAAAGAGTAAAATGGGTCTGGGGATGTAGCTCAGAGGTAGAATGCCCCTGGGTTCAATCCCCAGTACCACAAGAGGGGAAAAAAAAAGATGAGTATGGCACCTTTCTAAGATGTGTGGATATAGCCATCTGCTGTCCTCAGCCCAAACTCTGATGTCCTTTTGTGTTACATGTACATGACACATAGGGTCATCCCCTCAAAATCCCAGGCCTGTACACCCAGTGCTGCCATCCACAATGAAAACTCAAAGGCCAGGTGTTGGATGTTCTGATGAGACAACAAGGTAACAACTGAAGACTGCACTGGAATTGGCAAGTGACCTGAGCAAGAATATTTCTATGGAATAGTGGACTAAGGGAGAATAAGAAAGAAAAACAAGATGATGTTGAGGCACAGGCAAGTCTTCTGAGAAGCACAGCCACTACGGGAATCAGAAGTGGGTTAGGAAAGGGAGAATGGAGTTACAGGCCTTTGTTTTTATAATAAAGAACATTAGAGTGTGTCTGTATGCTCTTGGAAATTATTGACTAGGGACGAACAAACTGACAATGCAGGAGACAGAAGAGGGTTCCAGTTCTCCAGGAGTGTCTTCCTTCCTTAGATGTAGGGAGACAGGGCCTCAGGATTGGCTGCCTTGGCCTCCACATTCTGGAGGGAAAGTGGAAGGCAGGGGATGGATGTGGTGAGCCTGCAGTTTGGTGATAAGAGCTTTGGTCTCCTCTGGGGGGCTCAAGTAGAGAGGCCTCAGAAATTATCTATCTGATGGCCACTTTTAATTTATTATTATTATTTGTGGTACTGGGGATTGAACCCAGGCGTATTCTACCTCCAAGCTACACCCCCAGCCCTATTTTATTTTATTTATTTATTTTTTTGCGGTACTGGGGTTTGAACCCAGGGGCTTTCTACCTCCGAGCTACACCCCTGGCCCTATTTTTTATACTTTATTTTGAAACCGGGTCTCACGAAGTTGTGGAGGCCTCACTAAGTAGCTGAGGCTGGCCGTGTACCTGGATCCTCCGGTCTCTGCATCCCGGGATTACAAGCGTGTGTCACCACGCCCGGCTCTTATTTTTATTTTAAAACAGGGTCTTGCTAGGTGGATGAGAGTCTCACTACTTGCTGAGGCTGTCCTTGAACCTGTGATCCTCCTGTCTCAGGCTTCCAAGTACTGGGATTACAGGCATATGCTACCATGCCCAGGTCTGATGGCCACTTTTAAGTCAGTGACTATCCTCCTGGAGAAAACCACAAGATTGCTTGGGAGTGTGAAGTGCTCTTTTTGTTTGTTTGTTTGTTTGTTTGTACTAGGGATTGAACCCAGGTGCAGTCTACCTACGAGCTACACCCCAGCCCTCTTATTTATTTATTTTTTTGCGGTACCGGGGATTGAACACAGGGGCGTTCTACCTCCGCGCTACGCCTGCTGGTCCTATTTTTTATACTTTTATTTTGAGACCGGGTCTCACGAAGTTGTAGAGGGCCTCACTAAGTAAAGAGAGAATGAGAGAGAGAGAGAGAGAGAGACAGGGAGAGAGAGAGAGAACGCATGTGTGCGCGAGCTGAGAATGGCCGCGAACCCAGATCCTCTGGTCTCCGCCTCCCAAAGTACTGGGATTACAATCGTGCGCCACCACGCCCGGCCACCCCAGCCCTTTTTATTTTATTTTATTGTGGCACTGGGGATTGAATCCAGGGGCATTCTACCTCCGAGCTACACCCCCAGCCCTATTTTATTCTTTATTTTGAAACAGGGTCTCACTAAATTGTGGAGGACCTCACAAGTAGCTGAGGCTGGCCTTGAACCTGCGATCCTCCTGTTTCAGCCTCTGAAGTACTGGGATTATAAGCATGCGCCACCATGCCTGGCTGCTGTTTTTATTTTGTAACAAGGTCTCCCTAAGTTACTGAGGCTGGCCTCAAACCTGCAATCCTCCTCTCTCAGCCTCCCAAGTACTGAGAATACAGGCAGGTGCCACCACTCCAGGCTGAAGTACTCCTTTTATGAATGAAGTCCAGGGCTCAAAAAGAAGCCAGTCTACCTGGTTGGTGATGTTTCTCCAGTGGTGACGACAGAGAATGTTAGGGCTCATCCAGGCTGGGTTTCCTCCAGTGAGCACAATGCAGAGGAGGATGGAGTCCCCCAGAGGGAGCACTTGTCCACGTGCCTAAGGGTGTCCTGTGGAATGACTCAGAGGGGAAGTGCAAAGTGTGAGTCCTATGAGTACCTCTGGGCGGGTTGAGAGGCAGGGTGGGAGCTCTCAGCACCTTGCACTTTCTTACCAAGGTAGGATTGGGGTCTGGTTACAGAGGGATGCTGTGCTGTTATGGGAGAACCTTGGCCATCTCCACATAGGTAGAAATGCAAGTTAAGTACGACTTTTAGAAACGAGTAGCAGAGTAGCAAAGAGCCAGGCGTGGTGGCACATGCTTGTAATCCCAGTACTTGGGAGGCTGAGACAGGAGGATCTGGGTTCGCGGCCAGCCTCAGCTACTTAGTGAGGCCCTCTGCAACTTAGTGAGACCCTGTTTCAAAATAAAGAATAAAAAATAGGGCTGGGGGTGTAGCCCGGAGGTAGAATGCCCCTGGGTTCAATCCCCGGTACCACAAAAAAAAAAAAAAAGAAAAAAGAAAGAAACGAGTAGCAAAAGGGATCATTACTGAGGCGGTAGTTGAGAAAATTGTCAAGAGAAAAGATGAGATAAAAAGATGGAAAAGAATAAAGGAGACACGGAGGGTACAGTGGATGTTCCCAGGAGCATTTTACCTTGAGCTACACCCCCAGCCCTTTTTATTTTTTTAATTTTGAATCAGGGGATCACTAATCCTCCTATCTCAGCCTCCCAAGTACTGGGATTACAGGCGTGCGCCACCACGCCCGGCTTGACGTGAGATATTTTGAATCACGGCTACCTTTCCAAAGTCGACGAAGAGGGAAATCTCACATGCATGGAGTTCAGCATGATGTGAGCTGGTGCAATCACATCAAACATACAACAGGACGCGCCACACGTAACCCGCACAGAGGGCAGGGAGGTGCCAGAACCCGGGTGCCGCGCGTGGATGGTGCGCGCAAGTGAGTCTCGTGCAGCGCTGGGGGCGGGACCTGGGGCGGGGTGGAGCCAGGCTCCCGGCGTGCCGCGCGCAGGCGCAGGCGCAGTGCGGCCGGCGCGCGCCCCCTGGCGGCGGCGGCGCGGGGCGGGGGCGGAGCTGGAGGCGGGGGGTTGCGCTTGGTGACGGGGGACGCGCGGCCGCCGTGCACTGGGCCGGCGGCGGCTGCGGCGGCGGAGGACACGGATCGCGGGCTTCGGCGGTGGCGGTGGCGACGGAGCCGCGGGCAGCTCAGGCGCGGCGCGCGGCCGGGATGAGGGGCTGTGGCGGCGCGGCCCGTGCGCAGCCGGCCGGTGAGAGTGCGGGCGGTGGGCGGCGCGGCCGGGAAGATGGCGGAGAGGCCGCGCTGCGGCCCCGCGGCCCGGCCCCAGCGGAGGCCCCCGGCCCGGTCGCACGAGGAATCTCGGCCGGCAGCGACCGAGGGAGCGAGGGGCCAGGCCGGGCGCCAGGGCTGAGGGTCGGGCCGCACGGGCGCAGGGTGCGCCCCGGCGGCCAGCGGCCGGCGGGGGTGTGAGGGTGGGTGTGAGTCCGCGGAGTGTGCCCGGCCCGAGAGTGGGTGTGTGTCCCGGCTCGACGGTTGGCCTCCGAGTGTGAGGGGCCCGGCCTGTGGGTGGGGGTGAGTGCCTATGTGCCCCTTCTCAAGGGTAGTTTGAGTATGAGTGCATGACCTGAGGGTGGTTGAGCGTGTCCCTCCCTGAGGACAGGTGTGTGTGTCCCTGCCGGAAGACAGGTGTGAATGCGTGTGTGCCCAGCTGGAGAACAGGTGTGAATGCGTGTGTGCCCAGCACGAGGACAGGTTTGTGTATGCCCGGCCCTGGCACAGGTGTGTGCCCAGCACGAGGACAGGTGTGAGTGCGTGTGTGCCTGGCCCTGGGACAGATGTGGGTGTGAGAGTACTCGGACCGAGGACAGATGCGAGGGTGTCCTTCCTTTGCCGGGTGCCGTCCCATTCCGGGGCGCGGTCGGGGTGGGGACCAGTGGTGCCCGCCCGGCCGCGTTCGCGCGGGCCGCGGCGGTCCGGTGCCGGGCTTTGTCCGCCGGGCTCAGGGAGTCACTCGGGTGGGCGTCTCCAGGTCGGGTCATGGCCGCCTGCGCGTGGCGCGCCCGGGCTCCGCGGCCGGGCCTCTGCGGCAGGCGCGGTTGGTCCTTCGCGGGGCCTCCGGAGCTGGAACTTCCTCGGCGCCTCCCGGTGGCCGGCGTGGTGAGGGTGTGGGTCGCGAGCCGGTAGGCTGTCTGCGGGGTCAGGACGTCTTTATTTTAAAACGTGCAGCCGGCTCCAGGCGCGGCAGCTGTGGGTGTGTTCCATGCTGCTGCTCACCGCAGCTGCTGTGGGCGCTGCGCAGCCTTCAGCGACAAAAATGCGGCTGGGCCCCCTCCCCCTTCAGTGTTGCGCGGGTTTGGCCAAGCCTCCAGTGACCTCTGCAGAAAAACCTACAGTTGCAAGGCTTCGATTCCTCCCCTGGTGCAGACAATACGGACGTTTGTCTTTGGAAGCCAGGGAGGGGAATCGAGAGCTGCGTCCGGGGTGCCGTCTGTAAACAGCAGGTGGTTCGGTCCGCGGCTTCCCTTTCACAATGAGAATGAGCGTGGGGGAGGGGAATGAGAGTGCGGGTCCGGGGGGTGGGTGGGTGGCCGGACAGCCTGGGACCCATTCATTCCTTAAGCGGTGCTGGGCGTGGAGAGTCCAGCATGTTGGAGAGAATGGAGAGGCGCCTCCCTCCTGCACTTGGGCTAGTCATTTGTCTCGTAGATACAGCCCGGGAGCTGAGGGGACAGGAGGGCGTTTCTGAAGCCAGACTGACCGCCTTCGAGTCGTGACTCTTACTTTACTGGCTTTGTGGTCTTAGTCAAGGTCTCTGGGCCTTTGGCTCCTGGGCTGTAAAATGGGCACAATAATAATACAGTCCAGAGGTTCTTGTGAGGACTCAGTGAACTAAGACTTGTAAAACACGTTGTGCCTGGCACTTTGTGAGTGGTTTTAAAAGGCAGGAATTGTTCTTATGGCCAAGATTCTGGCCTGGCAGGGCTAGGTGTGGGCCGGATTGGGTGCTGCAGGGTGCATATGTTGCTCATGGCTCTTGAGCTGCCCACCAGCACTGGCATCCCAGTATTACCTTAGCTTGAGGTCTGTGGCTCTTGCTTCTTACACAAGCAAGCTGAGGCTGTATTAGGAAAAACAAAATTTGTAAAGGTAAAAGAGAACAGATCTTACCTACTTAGATAACTTATTATATAGAAAACTGTTTTAAAAATATTTTTAGAGAGCTAGGCATGTTGGTGCACACCTGTAATCCCAGTACTTGGGAGGCTGAGTCAGGAGGATTGCAGGTTCGATGCCAGCCTTGGCAACTTAGCAAGGCCCTCAGAAACTTAGTGAGACCCTGTTTCAAAAATAAACAATAAAACAGGAGCTGGGCGTGGTTGTGCATTCTTGTAATCCTAGTACTTGGGAGGCTGAGACAGGAGGATCACAGGTTCAGGCCAGCCTCAGCAACTTAGCAAGGCCCTCTGCAATTTAGTGAGACCCTGTTTCAAAAAATAATAAAATAGGTCTGGGAGTGTAGCTCAGAGGTAGAATGCCCCTGAGTTCAATCCCCAGTACCCCCCCATACATACACACACAAAAATAAAATAAAATAGGGCTGAGGGTGTAGCTCAGAGGTAGAATTACCCTGGGTTCAATTCCCAGTATCAAATAAATAAATAGATAAAAAAAGAGCTGGGGGTGTAGCTCAGAGGTAGAATGCCCCTGGGTTCAATCCCAGTACCGTATACTTATATCTACATAGATATAGATGAATATATATGGCATATATATATATACACACACACACACACATACACAATTTTTCTTGTTTTTAGAGAAAGCTGCTTTTTGTGGTACTTTTTTATTTTATTTTTTATTTTAATTATTATTATTTTTTGCAGTGCCGGGGATTGAAACCAGGGGCATTCTACCTCCGGACTATACCCCCAGCCCTATTTTTTATTCTTTCTTTTGAAACAGGATCTCACTAAGTTGCAGAGGGCCTCACTAAGTAGCTGAGGCTGGCCGTGAACCCAGATCCTCCGGTCTCAGCCTCCCAAGTACTAGGATTACAAGCGTGCACTACCACACCCGGCTTTTATTTTTTATTTTTTATTTTATATATTATTTTATTTTATTTTGAAACAGGGTCTTACTTTGTTGCTGAGAGCCTCACTAAATTGCTGAGCCTGGCTTCGAACCTGTGATCCTCCTGTCTCAGCCTCCCAAGTATTGGGATTACAAGCATGCACCACCACACTAGGCTAGAGAAAGCTTTTAATGAACCACCTAGAACATTGTAGTACTCACTGTCCTTGATGAGGTGGGATGGGTGTTGAGGAGTGAGATATAAATAGTCCCTAGGTAATGCCTCCTTCTTGAGTCAAACTTCCAAAGCCACTGTCCTTGCACTACAGTCTTATCTTCACAGTAGGAAAAGTAACTTTTATTAAAATAAACCTAAGGGACATGAGGATATAAGTAACATGGTGAGGATTTGGGATACTAGCTCAGTGACATTCTGCTTTGCTAAACTGCTAGAAGTTAAGGCTTACTGCAGAGCAAAAGTAGGGAAGCCCCCATGTTTTCCAAGGAGAGGGAACATTCTCCTCAGATCTGGTCATCTCTTCCCTCTGTATCTTAGATTTACTCTTAAAAACTGTCTCATTTCCTTTATAACGGTGACATAAAAATTAGGGGAAACCCTTCCATCTTAAGTAAAGTGGTATTGAAGATGAGAATGTTCAAGGTTTAGAAAAAATGGTAACAAACTGGGCGTGGTGGTGCATGCTTGTAATCCCAGTACTTGGGAGGCTGAGACAGGAGAATCACAGGTTCGAAGCCAGCCTTAGCAACTTAGTGAGTCTTGCTGCAACTTAGTGAGACCCTGTTTCTTTTTTTTCTTTTTTTTTTTGTGGTATTGGGGATTGAACCCAGGGGCATTCTACCTCTGAGCTACATCCCCAACCCTATTTTTTTATTCTTTATTCTGAAACAGGGTCTCACTAAGTTGTGGAGGACCTCACTAAGTAGCTGAGGCTGGCCGTGAACCTGGATCCTCCTGTCTCAGCCTCCCAAGTACTGGGATTACAAGTGTGTGCCACCACGCCTGGCTGTGAGACCCTGTTTTAAAAAATAAGAAATAAACCGAGCGTGGTGGCACCAAAAAAAAAAAAAAAAAAGAAATCAAGTTGGGGGTATAACTTGGAGGTAGAATGCCTCTAGGTTCCATCCCTATCCCCAGAGGCATTCCATCCCCAGTACCAAAAAAAGAAAAGAAAAAACAAAAACAGTAGTGTGTGTGTGTGTGTGTGTGTGTGTGTGTGTGTGTGTTACTGGGGATGGAACCCTGGGCCAATCTTCCTCTGAGCTATACTCCCAGCCCTATTTTATTTTTTATTTGGAAACAGGGTCTCACTAAGTTGCAGAGGGCCTCACTAAGTTGTTGAGGCCAACTGCGAACCTACGATCCTCCTGTCTCAGCCTCCCAAGTACTGGGATTACAAGCATGCACTACCACACCTGGCACAAAGATAAATGCCTATCCTGGTCTCTCTTCTGAATGTGTGCAGGGCAGAAGGCTGTGGATCAGGAGCTGCACACCACATGGAGACTCTGTGTGTCTTCCTAAACACACAGAGTGGGTTTAGGAGTGGGTCAGCTGTGCCTGCCATCCTGTCAACCCCCTGAAACTCAACCCCCTGAAACGTGATGGTAACAGAAGTGAATTTATTGCCATCAGCCTGTGAGTTGTTTTTTTTTTTTTTTTTTTTTTGCGGTACCAGGGATTGAACCCAGGGGTATTCTACCTCTGTGCTACACCCCCGGAGTTTTTTATCCTTTTATTTATTTATTTTTTTTGCGGTACTGGGGGATTGAACCCAGGGGCATTCTACCTCCATGCTACACCCCTGGCCCTATTTTTTATCCTTTATTTTGAAACCGGGTCTCACGAAGTTGCGGAGAGCCTCACTAAGTAGAGAGAGAGAGAGAGAGAGAGAGAGCTGAGGCTGGCCACGAACCCGGATCCTCTGGTCTCCGCCTCCCAAGTACTGGGATTACAAGCGTGCGCCACCACGCCCGGCCTATCCTTTTATTTTTTATCCTTTATTTTGAAACCAATCTCACAAAGTCGTGGAGGGCCTCACTAAGTAGCTGAGGCTGGCTGCGAACCCAGATCCTCCGGGCTCCGCCTCCCAAGTACTGGGATTACAAGTGTGCGCCACCCCGCCTGGCACAGCCTGTGAGTTTTGATGATGTGGGTTGTGCTCCTGTGTTCACGTCTTGCTGTAAACTCATGCTGATCTTAGATTGTGTGCTGAAAGGAGCTTGCAGTCCCTGTTTTGCTGTGCTGGGTGGAGTTTTGGTTCAGCATTTGAGGCAGCTTTTCTTTTTTTTTATTTTAATTTTTATTTATTTATCTTTTTTTTTTGTGGTACCGAGGATTAAACCCAGGGGCGTTTTACCTCCGAGCTACACCCCCGGCCCTATTTTTTATACTTTATTTTGAAACCGGGTCTCACAAAGTTTTGGAGGGCCTCACTAAGTAGCTGAGGCTGGCCGCGACCCTGATCCTCCGGTCTCAGCCTCCCAAGTACTGGGATTACAAGCGTGCGCCACCACGCCCGTCTTAATTTTTATTTATTTTGCGGTACCGAGGATTGAACCCAGGGGCATTCTACCTCTGAGCTACACCCCTGGCCCTATTTTTTATCCTTTATTTTGAAACCGGGTCTCATGAAGTTGTGGAGGGCCTCACTAAGTAGCTGAGGCTGTCCGCGAACCCGATCCTCCTGTCTCCGCTTCCCAAGTGCTGGGATTACAAGCGTGCGCCACCACGCCTGGCTTATGCTTTTCTTTTTGGTACTGGATATTGAATCCAGAGTCATTCTACCTCAGAACTACACCCCCAGCCCTATTTTATTTTGAAATAGGGTCTCACTAAATCACCATGTGCTGGCCCCGAACCTACAATCCTCCTGTCTCAGCTTCCCAAGTACTGGGATTATAGGCATTGGTCACCAAGCCCAGCTTCCTGCTTTTCTTTTAAGTCTTTAGAATTCTGTGGAAAAACCATGTAGCCTTAGAATAACTTTTCATTATTCTATACAAGTGTTTAGTAAGTACTGTTTATTCAGTATTTTCTTTGTGTGTATGTGTGTGATACTGGGGATTGAACCCAGGGGCATTCTAACTTCGAGCTACATCCTCAGCCCTTTTTATTTTATTATTTGGAAACAGGGTCTCACTAAGTTGCTGACAGCCTCACTTAGTTGCTGAGGCTGGCTTTGAACCTGTGATCCTCCTGTCTTAGCCTCCCAAGTACTGGGATTACCATGCCTGGCTATTCAGTACTTTTAAAATTGAATAGGTAATCAGTGCTTGGTTAATTGTGCATGTATTGTAATTCCACAGACATGTGGAACTTGGAAAGGAAAAAGTCCTCCGAAGACACCAATCTTTCTGTGATTAAGTGCCAAACCAGTTCTCCAGTAAGTTACAGCCTGTTAGCAGCCACTTTGCCTGTTTTGTCAGTAAAGTTTTATTGAAACATAACCACACCTGTTTGTTTTTATATTGTCTGTGACTGCTTTGGCAAAATTGAATAGCTGTGACAAGTTATGTGGTCTGCAAAGCCTCAACTCTTTACTTCTGGTCCATTCATGGAAGTGTGCTCCAGAAATTGGGAGGGGAAATACCTACAGGGGTCTTGGCAGTGAGGGAAGGCTGCAAGGAAGAGGTGGTCTGTGGCAACCCTGACTTGGCCAGATGTGAATAGGGAGGGTGAGCCATCATAGCACCACAGATAGAAGGTGCTTCAAGTTTGGGGCAAAAACTAGAAGGTGGGTTCTGTGTGCTTTGTGGGGGTTAACGTTCATGTAAGGAATACTGGGAAGTGAGGGTGGCAGTGGGAAGATCTTTGAATTCAGGTTGAAGATGTTAAATTTTAATTTTCTAGAGCCGGCCATTGTGGCGCATGCTTGTAATCCCGGTACTTGAGAGGCTGAGACAGGAGAATCCCAGGTTCGTGGCCAGCCTCAGCTACTTAGTGAGGCCCTCTGCAACTTAGCGAGACCCTGTTTCAAAATAAAGAATAAAAAATAGGGCTGAGGGTGTAGCTCGGAGGTAGAATGCCCCTGGGTTCAATCCCCAGTACTGCAAAAAAAAAAAAAAATTTTTTTTTCTAGCTAATAGGGAACCACTGCAGGTGTGTGAGCAAGAACTGTCCTGATCAGCAGTGACAGGTGGATGGACTGGAGAGGAAGAAATCCAGATCAGGGTTTTGGGACAGCTTTCTTTAGGGAGGTTGCAGTAACACTTAGCCTGGGAGGCAGTTCTGTGGCTTCAACAACAGAGGTTTATTTCCTTCTCACATTTCCTTTGCTTGTGACTTTGTTTCCGGACCCAGTACCAACACTTATTTGGGACCTGCTGTTTTCATGGCAAGAGGGTGACAGAAACTCAGTGTCTCTTCAGGCTTCATCTTGGATTGGCAGCTCAGCTTCCATGGGCCAAAGGATGTGCAGCCCTCTTGGAGGCAAGGTGTGAGCACATATCGGAAACAATGCCACAACCCCCAGAAAGTGAATGAGCTTGCTCCCTGCCTCCTCATGGCAGGGGTTAGGGTGCAGTTGGACAGCTTCCCTCAGCTGGGACACGGGAGCCTCTAAGGCTTCCCAGACTGAGCACTACCTTCTCTTTGGGCCTTGTTGCCCTTTGGTGCTCTGGGACTACCCTCTGCTTGGTGGTACCCGAAGCTTGGGTCCCTCCCTTGGCCTTGAACCCCTCCCTTTCTCTCCCACAGAGCTGCTCAGGTAATGTGTGCTGAGCTGGGTCTCACCCAGGAATAATGATGTGTGTGTGTGTGTGTGTGTGTGTGTGTGTGTGTGTGTGTTTTACTGGGAATTGAACCCAAGGGCATTCTACCTCTGAGCTCCACCCCTAGCCCGATTTTTTTATTCTTTATTTTTATTTTTGTTGTTTTTTGTTTTTTTGCGGTACTGGGGATTGAATGCAGGGGCATTCTACCTCTGCGCTACACCCCTGGCCCTATTTTTTATACTTTATTTTGAAACCGGGTCTTACGAAGTTGCGGAGGGCCTCACTAAGGAGAGAGAGAGAGAGAGAGAGACAGGGAGAGAGAGAGAGAGAGAGAGAGAGAGACAGGGAGAGAGAGCGAGAGAGCTGAGGC
>PVJS01058576.1:0-11733 GCA_004027185.1 Glis glis | reverse complement strand
GGGGGGGGGGGGGGGGGGGGGGGGGGACCGTCCTAATTTCATGAAGAAAATCTCTAGGAAAAAGGCTGGGTCAGAAGTGTACCTCCTAACAAGCCCTGTGGGGCTGCATCCCAGCCTGGGTCTTCTGCCCGCCTCACACGGTTTCTGAGTCTCCTACTGTGACCATCCCTTTGTGGAAACTCAAGGAGGGTGCTATCAGGAAGAGCAGGAGCACGTTGCAGACTGGCCAGAGGCTGGAACATAAGCACTGCTACACGCTGAAAACGGTGCCTAGCATGCTTGCAGCCTCACGCTGGGCAGAAACGGGCCTGCGACCTCTTCCCACAGGACAACCCCTGAGGCTCACAGGCGCCAGAGGCAAGGGCACAGTTGTCTTGACTGCGATATCCTTGGGGGTCCACCTGGAGCAGATGTCAGCGGCTCCTAAGAGCACCTATCACACACCTGTCCTGGGGTCCCTGTCACACTCCACCAGCCCCCGCTTCTGAAACAGTTCTGAAGACAGCTCGCCAACTCTTTCGTTTTCTGCAAGGATGGCTTTCTGAATTTCTTGTATCTCCCTTTTTCGGGCTGGAGGAAGCTCCTCAGGTTTTTCTTTGGATTCGAGCTCACTGTTGCTGTCATCGTCATCTCCATCACAAACCTCAAAGTCATCTTCGTAGTCCTACAAACAATAATAATGGTTTTGACACCCTTAGGACAAATGAATTAAGTGACATTCATGAGGAATAGGACATTACAATTTATCATTTTAAATAGGCAAAGTCCTTATTACAGCTAAAAAAGATGTTATGGTTCTTTGATTTTAATATTATTGAATTATTATATGCTGCTGCATTTCTCGAAAATGAACCACACAATATTAAACCATACACACTAAGAACTATTAATATTAATAATAATAATGATATGTAGTCTGAGAAAAAGAAAGCCGTTGGGTTTTTTAAGGGATTGTAATAAATCTATGTTTACTGTGGGGAGTGCTGCTATGGTAACAACATGACCTTTTCAATCCATGTACACCAGGTGTCTTTCCAGTTACCTAGGTATTCTTTAGTTTCTTTAACAATTTTTTATAGTTTTTTTTTGGGGGGGTACCGGGGATTGAACCCGGGGCATTCTACATCCGAGCTACACCCCCAGCCCTATTTTTTTTATCCTTTATTTTGAAACCGGGTCTCACAAAGTTGCGGAGGGCCTCACTAAGTAGCTGAGGCTTGCCGCGAACCCGGATCCTCCGGTCTCTGCCTCCCAAGTACTGGGATTACAAGTGTGCGCCACCACGCCTGGCTTTTTTATAGTTTTGAATTCTCAAGTCCTACACCTTTTTGGTTGAATTTATTCCTAAGTGTTTTACTCCTTATTTTTCCTTTTTTTTTCCAGACCGTATTTTACTCGTTTGATGCTATTGCAAATGTAATTGCCTTATTAATTTTTCAGATATTCATTGTTAGTGTAAGGAAATACAACTGGCTTTTGTGTGTTTAAAAATATAATTGTGCTGAGAATGTGAAAGTGTATATATGGGTATAGTTAGATACACACACACATTTTGAATGCAGTGCACTGAGAAGTGGGTTAAATTATAAAAAACATTTAATTACATAATTTTGGTAAGCATTGAGAGAATTAAAGTAAGGTTTTTATAAATAACAGCTAGACCTAAAGCAAACCTTATCAGATATGGAGTATTAAGAATAATAAGAAAAAGGGGATATTAAATTATTATACGTAAGGTCATTTTAAAAAACAAATTATTTATAAGTTGAGGAAATGTTTAACTTTTGTACGTACTTCAAAATCATCCTCTAAGCTGGCTGGATAGTTATCAGCTCCAGCATTCTCTAAATCAATATCTTCCTTTTCAATTTCCTAGAAATAAAAATCAAACATGAAACAAAAAAACCAATCATAAACTTGAATATTGAAGCATGTTGCAAAATATATGTTTTCTGAGATTAATTACTATTGCTAATTTAAAAATGTAAAACTAACGTAGGTGTGGTAGCATATGCCTGTAATCCCAGTACTTGGGAAGCTGAAACAGGAGGATCGCAGGTTTGAGGCCAGCGTCAGCAACTTAGCAAGACCCTCAGTAACTTAGCGAGATACTGCTTCAAAATAAAAAATAAAATAGGGCTGAGGTGTGGCTCAGAGGTAGAACACCCCTGGGTTTGATCTCTAGTACTATATACACAAAAAAAGTAAAACTAACATAACCTAACCTTGATTTTTTTTCTGTACTATTGAGCTACATCCCCAGCCCTTTTTTATTTTTTACTTTGAAACAGGGTCTCACCTGGAACCTGCAATTCTGTATCAAGCCTCCCAAGTACTGGGATCACAGGTACGCACCACTGTGCCCAACCTGACTTTGATTCTTATAAGAAATATGAAGTCAGGTATGATGGTGCACACCTGTAATCCCAGTACTTGGGAGGCTGAGACAGGAAAAGCCCAGGTTCGAGGCCAGAGCACGCTAACTAAGCGAGACCCTGTTTCAAAATAAAAAAATAAAAAGGGGTAGGGGTGGAGTTCAAAGATAGAGTACTCTTGGGTTCAATCCCCAGAGTACCACACACACAAAAATAATAATAAATAAATTCACTTGTAACAATAATATACTGTACATTTCAAATAGTTACAGGAAAGGATTTTGAAGTGTTCACCATAAAGAAATGATAAATGTTTAAGGATACAGATATGTTTAACCTGATTTAAATATTATGCAATGTATACATGCATTGAACAGTATATGATACCCCATTAATATGCACAATTTTAAGTTTTTATGTATCATTTTAAAAAAAAGATTTACCCAAATGGGCATAGTGGCACACACCTGTAATCTCAGTACTTGGGAGACTGAGACAGGCAGATTGCAGGTTCAAAGTCAGTCCTGGCAACTTAGCAAGGCTCTCCACAACTTTGTGAGACCCTGTTTCCAAATAAAAAATAAAATAGGGCTAGGGGTGTAGCTTGAAGGTAGAATGCTCCTGGGTTCCATCCCCAGCACCACAAAAAAAAAAAGAAGATTTACCCAATGAAAAATTTCAAGTATACAAAAATGGAAGAAAGGAAAGGAGGGAGGAAGGAAGGGAAGAAGAAGGAAGGACAGGTGGACATCTGTTAACTCGTGGTATTTGACCAAAAAGAGAAAGCAGTTAGTAAACATAGCCTTTTGAAGAAACCTTTTTTTTTGGTAGTGATACTTGGGGATTTAATCCAAGGGCATTCTGCCTACTAGCTAAACCTCCAGCCCTATTTCATTTTATTTTTTATTTTGAAACAGGGTCTCACTAAGTTACCTTGCATTGGCCTGGAACCTCTGATCCTCCTGTCTCAGTCTCCCAAGCAATGGGATTATAGGCATGTGCTGCCGCATACAACTTTATTTATTTATTTATTTATTTATTTATTTATTTTATGTAGTGGGACTGGGGATTGAACCCAGGGGCATTCTACCTCTGAGCTACACCCCCAGCCCTATTTTATGTTTTTACTTTGAAACAGGGTCTCACTATGTTGCAGAGGGCCTTGCTAAGTTGCTGAGGCTGGTCGTGAACCTCTGATCCTACTGTCTCAGCCTCTCAAGTATTGGGATTACAGGTGTGCACCACCATGCCTGTCTGGGTAAATCTTTTTTTTTTAAATGATACATAAAAACATAACTTGGCTATTGTGAATTGTGGTGCTATAAACATGAGTATGTATCACTATAGTATTTTTACTTTAACTGACTTTTTGGAAAGATATCAAGGCATGGGATAGCTGGATCATATGGTGGTTCTATGCCTAGTCTTTTGAGGAACCTCCACACTGATCTCCATAGTGACTGTACTAATTTGCAATCCCACCAACAGTGTATGAGTTCCTTTTTCCCCACATCCTTGCTAGTATTTATTACTGTTGGTATTCTTGATGTTGGCCATTTTAACTGGACTTAGATGAAATCTCAAGGTACTTTTCTTTTTTTTTTTTTTTTTGGTATTGAGGATTGAACCCAGGGGTATTCTACCTCTGAGCTACACTCTAGCTATCTTTTTTATTTTGAAACAGGGTCTTGCTAAATTGCTGAGGATTTCACTAAATTGCTGAGGCTGGCCTCTAACCTGCAAATCTCCTATTTCAGCCTTCCTAGTACTGGGATTATAGTCATGTGCCACCGGGCCCAGCTTCAAAGTACTTTTGATTTGCATTTGATTGCTAAGGATGTTGAAAATTTTTTCATATATTTGTTGGCTATTTGTATTTCTTCTTTTCAGAATAATGTATTCACTTCAATTGCCCATTTATTGATTGGGTTATTTGTTTCTGTGGTGTTAAGTTTTTGAGCTCCTTATATATTCTAGATATCAATCCTCTGTCAGAGGAGTAGCTGGCAAGGTTTTCTCCCATTCTGCAGATGATCTCTTCATGCCCTTGCTTCCTCTGCTGTTTTTTCCTAGCTCTGTGAAAAATATCACTGGTATTTTGATAGGGATTGTACTGAATCTGCAGATGGCTTTCGGCAATATGCTCATTTTGACAATATTTATTCTGCCTATCCAAGAATAGGGAAGTTCTTCCCATTTTCTAATGTCTTCTTCAATTTCTTTCTTCAGTGTTCTATAATTTTCATTGTAAAGGTCTATTACCTTCTTGGTTAGATTTATCCTAGGTATTTTATTTTTTATTTTTTGAGGGTATTGTGAATGGAATTGTTTTCCTGACTTTTTAGCAGATTCATTACTGGTATATAGAAAAGCCATTGATTTTTGTATGTTGGTTTTGTATTCTGCTACTTTGCTGATTGTGTTTATTAGTTCGAGAAGTCTTCTGGTAGAGTTTTTTTAGTCTTCTAAGTATAGAATCATGTCATCTGCAGAGATGATTTGACTCTTTCTTTTCCTATATGCATCCCTTTAATTTCTTTTTCTTGCTCAATTGCTCTGGCTAAAATTTCAAGTATTATATTGAATAGAAGTGTTTTTAATGGGCATCCTTGTCTTGTTCCTGATTTTATAAGAAATGCTTTCAGTTTTTCCCCATTCAGTATGATGTTGGCTTTGGGTTTGTTGTATATTGCCTTTATGATATTGAGGAAAGTTTCTAATTTCTTCAATAAACCATTTTTAAATCTAATGGGAAAAATATCTTATACAAATAAACTCCAAGCATGCACCTGTCTATTCCTCACCTGTGAACAAATTACCCACCGAGATCCACCTGCACTGTGAAGACAGAGAGACAGGCAGAAAAGCATGCCTAAGGAGGGTGTGAGTCCAGGCAAGACATCCCCTGAGAGGTCCCTGGTGTGATGGCCCTTTCTTCCATGAAGGGGAGGTCAGGCAGCCAGCACAGACCGGAGCCCGGCATCTAGCACCAAGTGTGTGGGGCTGACCCTTTGCTATCATCATCCTCTAAGTCCTATGGTGGGAGGTGTGCCCGTTGGTCCCTGGAGGCTTGGGGAGGCTGCACAGATCATCTTTCCAAGCCAAGAGGGAAGCAGAAACGCAACTTATGTTTAGAAAACTCCTATTTTTCTCCCAAACCTGTTTCTGCTCGTATCTGTATCTACTCTTCCACATGCTATTTACTGGCAATCCTGCTCCATATATCACACAATGCACACACCCCAGGAATCCTCCAACCTCCTACCTGCCCAGCCCAGCCTAACTGTAGGATCCAGCCTCCCTCCTAGACCTGCCCCATCCTCTCCATCCCAATTGCCATCCACAGTACAGCACTCACTGTCCCTACTGTGTCCCCTCTGTATTCATGTGGAGTTCAGAAGCATCCTCTGACCATACAACCTCCATATTCAAAACTGAATAGCTCCCATCACCTATAGCAGACAGAACACATCACAGGCAGGCCACAGGAGCTATAATTGCATCCTGGACGTGGTAGGAAGTCTGTGGGTGGAGCCATTTTGGTGCCTGAAGCAGGACAGACATGGGAACAAAGGAGGCAAGACTAGAAACCACAGAGCTGATGAGGAGGCTGTCATAAGAATCTAGGAGGGTGATGGTGACTTGGGCTCAGGACTCCCATGGCTTCTAGGTGTAAGCACTGGGCAGATACCTTATATCTTAAATCCAGTACATGGATACAGGAGAGAGAGTGAACTTAGGGGAAGGTGAGAAGAAGCTACGCTAGTGTGGCATGGGCACAGTGACAGTGAGGATGATGAGCAGAATATGCAGAAGATGGACGTACAGACCTGGAGCTCAGGACCGAGGCCACTACCACTCAATGACACCACCTCCCACTTAGAGGTGTGACTTTTCACCTCTAGTACCTGGAAACGCTGTGCAGTAAACACCATAAAATTCACTAACTATACCACAAGAGCCTATTTGTACCTCGTCTTGGGATAGTCAGTTCTGACTTTCCAGATACAAATGTGTTCTGCTCTGCTCATACATGCCTATAAGACCAAGGGATTAATAAGAGTACTTCATTGCCTGGGACTGGGGAGGATTTTGAAAATATCAATAAACTAATATGCTTCTAGCCAAGATTACCGTGGGGGGAAGAAGGGAAGGGCCAAATTATTAGTGTCGGGAATGAAAGAGAGGACATCACTACAGATCCCATGGGCATCAAAAGGATGACCAGGAAATGGCACAGTGTCACGCACCTGTAATCCCAGCCACTCGGGAGGCTGAGACGGGAGGACAGCAAGTTCCAGGCCAGCCTTGGTGTCTTGGTCGTACCTGTCTCAATTTTTTTTTTTGTATTGCTATGGATGTTACTATCATGTACAATTACAATGCCCCAATAAAATTTTTTAATAAATAAATAATTATTTAAATGCCTGGGGATGTACCACTCAGTGGTATAGTGCTTGCCTGGCATGTGTAAGGCCCTGGGTTCCATCCTTAGAACCACAAAAAACAAAATATGACCAAGGAATACTATGAGCAACTCTATGCTCACAAATTTGATACGCTAGGTGAAATGGACCAATTTCTTGAAGGACACACACTGCCAAAACTCACACCAGAAGAAAGAGATGCTCTTAGTAGGCCTACATCTATGAAGAAATTGACTCAGTAGTCAAAATCTTCCTGTAACAGAAAGCATCAGGCCCAGCTAGTGCTACAAGGCCCTAGCATTTGTGACTTCCACCAAATGGTTAAGGAAAATATTACTCTCTATAATCTCTTCCAGAGGAGAAAAACAGAGGGAACTCTTCCAAGTTTATTCAGTGAGGCCAGCACTACCCTAATACCAAAACCAGACAATGACATACAAGAATAGAAAACCACAGACCAATATGTCTCATGAATACAGATGCAAAAGTCCTCAACAAAATTGTACTAATTGAATCCAACAGTGTATAAAAAGAATTATACACCACTGGGATTTATCCCAGTTAGGAAAGGCCAGTTCAACATTAAAAAATCAACATATTCCATTAAGTCAACTGGTTAAAAAAGGAAAAATCACATGATCCTATCAATAGATGCAGAAAAACATCTCACACATCCAGCACCCATTTGTGATACAACTCTCAGAAAAATAGGAATAGAAGGAACTTCCTCAACTTGGACAAGAATAGCTACCAAAAAAATCTATAGCTTACATTTTACTCAATGGTAAGAAACTCCAAGTTTTCCCAAAAAATCAGAAACAAAACAAGTACACCCCCTTCACCAAACCTCTTCAATATACTGGAAGTCCTAGCTAATGCAACAGGACAAGACAAGGAAACAAGTATACTGAATGAGTAGGAAGAAATAAAACTTTTTTCACACATGACATAATTGTGTAGAAAAGCAAAAACGACTAACAACAGGCATGGTGGTGTACATCTGTAATTCCAGTGACTCACCCATCATCCCAGTGACAAAGGAGGCTGAAGCAGGAGTATCACAGGTTTGAGGCCAGCCTGGGGAACTTAGAGAGACCCTTTCCCAAAATAAAAAATAATTTTAAAAGGGCCAGGGATGTGCTCAGTGGCAGAGCACTTGTCTAGCAGGCACAAGACTCTGAATTCAATCCCCCAGTACTGCCATATATATATATATATATATATATATATATATATATAGCACCCCCAGAAATCAAATACTCAGGTATAAATCTAACAAAATAGGTATAAGATCTATATGAGGAAAACTAACAAAACTCTGTAGTTTTGAGCCAAATTGTTCCAATCCCAGTACTTGGGAGGCTGAGACAGGAGGATCGCAGGTTCATGGTCAGCCTCAGCAATTTAGTAAGGCCCTCTGCAACTTAGTGAGACCCTGTTTCAAAATAAAAAATAAAATATGGCACCACAAAGAATCTGCAAGGCAGATATATATATATATGATCATAAGAGTCTATGAAAGAAATGCACTCAAGGTAGCAGCAGTGGTCTGCAGGCTGGAAGCTCTACCCTCTGTGCTCACAATCTGCAAACCCCGTGGGGGAGGTGGAGGGGGGACAGAGCGGGCAGCTCTTGTACCAAGTTTGCTCACATCTGGAAAAGGAGCTGAACCCTCCACTTGTAGATGCGTTGATTTCGGACAGAGGAGGGACCACTCCCCGAATATTAGGAGATCACAAGTGACTGGGATTACAAGTGTGTGCCACCACACTTGGCATACAATCATATATTGATATGTATTTTTGGAAATTTGAGAGATCACTCTTTTTTGTAGTAGTGGGGATTGAATTTAGGGGTGTTCTACCTCCAAGCTATACCCCCAGCCCTTTTTTATTTTGAAACAGGGTCTCACTTAGTTGCTGAAAGTCTCACTAAGTTGCTGAGGCTGGTCTTGAACCTTCAATCCTTCTGTCTCAGAGGTGATAGAAGCACGGCACCAAACCCACAAGTGGGACTATGTCAAGACCATGAACTTCACATAGCTCTCAAAGACAGAAAGACCATTCTCAGAAAAGCAGCCAATACCTGCTTGCCTCACTATCTGTAAAAACAAAACCAAAAACTAGAAAAATGGTTTGATAATAATCCTAACTCCACAGGGTACTATTTTATAGTTGTTAAACAACTATTATGAAGACTATTCTCATAAGTATGAAGATGGTATAAAAATGAAGAGAGTAGAGAAATGTTGATATAGTAAATGAAAAAGGCAGCACATATGACCATTCTTGCTATTCATAAACATAAACAGACAAGGTAACTTAAAACGTGGAAGCATTACATAAGGAGAGGTGTTGGGAGCCTTCTTACTCATCAGCTCTGAGGTCACCTCGGTCCAGCTTGGAAGGGGCACAAACTGCCCACCCAAGTGGAAATGTGCACGCAAGCAAGTTTCCCAGGACCAAATGGGACCGATAAGCAGGGACAGTGATGATAAGCAGGGACCCTGACAACTTCCTTATTTCCCAGAATTGTCTACCCTTTCCTTCCCTGATTCATCCGTGACTGCCTTGTTGTTTTTCCCTGACTCGCCCCATGACTGCTTCTCTGGCTTCTGTGTTTAATCATTTTTATAGTGTTTTGGTTAAAACCCTCAATAAAAGAAAGACGCTGGTTAAAGGAGAGCATGAGAGCTCTGTCTCCTCTCCAGCTGCCCTATACCTCTAATAATTCTGATTCCAAGTCGTTCATGCGAGAGCACTTCAAATCCATCAACAGCATCCACAAAAGAGAGGGACCAGGGCGTATATGAGTATTAAGGACAGGTGTCTGACAGAATGTGCCAGAGAAGCCACCTGTGCTTCATGGTGGGAAGATTCCTAACAGTAACCAAGCTCTTTACTTGTTATAGGTCTATTCAAACTATTTTTTTTTTGTAGTACTGGGGATTGAACCCAGGGGCATTCTACCTCCGAGCTACACCCCCAGCCCTATTTTTTATTCTTTTATTTTGAAACAGGGTCTCACTAAGTTGTAGAGGGCCTCACTAAGTAGCTGAGACTGGCCACAAACCCAGATCCTCCAGTCTCAGCCTCCCAAGTACTGGGATTACAAGCGTGCGCCACCAAGCCCGGCTTGGGCCCTACTTTCAAGGGGAAACACAAACTAACATACCGCTGACTTGAAGAATAAAATCCATACATTTTCAATGCAGATTGTCTTACCTTCCTTCTTGAATCTTTATCTTTTCTATAATTCCTTACTAAATTCTCTTCATGCCTAGGAAAGCAAAGATGACCAAATCAAAATTAACTTTAAGTGAAGTCTTTTAAAAATAAAACATTTTTCATCTCATGAAAGCTCCTATCAATACTTTGATGTGATTAAAAAAAACTACTACAGGTTGGTAAATCATGTTTTATTAGAACTCTGAATGCTAAAGTCATCCTGACATTTTTACTATTTCAGCAGTAATTCAAGATAGAAAGTATCTTCAGAACATGGAAGAATCTGCATTTTAACAAACTTTTAGGGTGTGCAAATCTATATCTTTTAAGAATTGTAGAAATTTTCTATAATTTTTAGATTGTCAATCCTGAATAGTTTCATGTTTAATATGACAATATTTATATTTCCAAATGAAAGATTTATACTTAAATATTTTCTATCTTTTAATAGCATTTTATATGTTAGTTGGGACCTAAAATAAGGTTTTTCAAATGTCAAACTGATTCTCAATTTTTACAACTTACATTCGTATCAATTCAACATAACATGTGGGTTAGCAGGCATACAGAATTAAGAAACACCTCCTTATGCATTCCAGCAGATTTGTAGTTTAAAATCTAGGAACTTGATTCCCTAGGTTTAGGTGCTAGCTCTGTTAGGAAAGACACTTGGGCTGAGTTTTCCTAATGTGTGAAAAAGAACTAACAAATATGATTGTCATAAAGAACACATTAGATCTAGAGCTTGGGGCTGGAGATGTAACTTAGTGACATAGCACTTGCCTAGTGCATGTGAGGTCCTGACCACAAAATAAAATTAAACAAAATAATAAAAACCTAGGGCTATATGCAAAATGAGTTTATATATAAACTCTAATTTAACTGTAATCTTCACAAGATAGGTACTAGCATCACACTTTTACTGGAAGGCCACCTAACATCAGCTAGGCTGAGATGCAGACCTGAGGTCGGGACCAGGCTGGGCCAGGCCTGCACTCAAGGTAGCAGCAGCGGTCTGCAGGCTGGAAGCTCTACCCTCTGCGCTCACAATCTGCAAACCCCGGGGGGGGAGGTGGAGGGGGGGGCAGAGCGGGCAGCTCTTGTACCAAGTTTGCTCACATCTGGAAAAGAAGCTGAACCCTCCACTTGTAGATGCATTGATTTCGGACAGAGGAGGGACCAATCCCCGAATATTAGGAGATCACAAGTGACTGGTCTCCCCAAAGTGAGTATTGATTCTTTAAATTTGCATGAGCAAATATTTAAAAAGCAAAATAGGGCTAATAATTTATACCAAGTTTCCAAGCTTCTCTAGTATACTTAAAAGTATAATTTTGAGGGGTTAGATCTACAGAATCAAGCATATCTATATTTATGCCCATTTATTGGTTATAACTAGGCCCAATAAGAAAAATTTGTTTTTAAAGCATTCTATGAGAACTGAGAACTGTGTTGTACTTAATAGTCAATATGTATTTTCCTTACTGGCTGCCAGTCCCATCTCTTCTTGAATTTGCTCCTCGATTTCTGTGTTCACCATTCTATAAAGAAAGAAAGAATTCTATAACCATTAAGTTGTATATCATAATGAATTAAGTATAATTACTAAATTCTGTAAAACAAGCATGGATTCTATTTTGTGTATCTGTGTGTGTGTGTGTGTGTGTGTGTGTGTGTGTGTGTGTTAATTACTGGGGATTGAAC
>PVJS01058575.1:0-11739 GCA_004027185.1 Glis glis | reverse complement strand
ACCGGGTCTCACAAAGTGGCGGAGGGCCTCACTAAGTAGAGAGAAAGAGAGAGAGAGAGAGAGAGAGAGAGAGAGAGAGAGAGAGCTGAGGCTGGCCGCGAACCCGGATCCTCCGGTCTCCGCCTTCCAAAGTACTGGGATTACAAGCATGCACCACCACGCCCGGCTTGAATCTCACTTTTTATCTCACTTTTTAACAGACATGAGTGACTAGTATGTAATGAAGCATTACATACCTGAGGCATATGAAGTTGCAATAGAATAATACGTATATTGACATATGTATTCATCAGCATCTTCACAGCCATAATCTAAAATACTTGACCATACAACTTAGAGGAAGGAAGATTTATTTGCTCACAGTTTTTGGAGATGTTGAGGTTCATTCCATGTGAGGCTGGGGACCGCAGATCTCAGGGCATGGCGGCGGGGGTGGAGAGAGGGAGAACACAAGGCTTTGCTCCTCACATCATGGAGGCCGGAAGCCAGAGAGAGAGCAGGGGGAGGAGGAACCATATATAATCTCCGAGGTCACACCCCCAGGGATCACCGCCTCCAGCCACTTCCTACTTGTCTAGTGGGTACCACCCAGGTCAGTCCATTACAATGGATTTATCTATTGCTGGGATTGCAACCCTCATGACTCAATTACATCCACTCTAAACACCAATTTATGAGCTCTTCAAGGAGCCATTCTATATCTAACTATAACAGTATACTTTGCACGCATTGTGTAAAAGACACTTTTCATAAGGCAGGTGTGTTCACGTTCTCTTCCTCTGTTGAATATGGGTCCGCTTGTCCACATCAGATTTCAGAGAGGAAATAGAATGATAAAAAAGGAGAGGAAGCAGTAATTCGGGATTTATTAGATTGCAGATCTCTGCAGCTCAATGATAACTCTGCATTATTCTCTCACCTGTCCCATGGGTTCTGATGGTTTGTCAAGGGAGGAAGGGGATTTGAGTATTAAGAGTGATTCATTTGTGAGTGAGAAGATGCGTCCTCCTCCTCCTCCTCCTCCTCCTCCTCCTCCTCCTCCTCTTTGTTGTCCTCCTCTTACTCATTCCAAGTAAGTATGTCTAATATTAATAGAGCGAGACTTGGAGAGTAGAAGGAAATATATTACAGAATCTTTTTAAGATTTTTGTTGATCAAACAGATACAATGCAGAATATGGTAAATGTCTCTTTGCCATTCTGATGTTCACTACTCTCAAAGATTAGAGGCTGTTTGAGTTTCCTTCTAAACTTGTAACTGAATAAGCTATACATATTAACTTTAGATCCTTCCCTGTAAATCCAGTCCTCAGACACCATTCCTTTTGTAAGCCACATCACTTTTGTCAGCATCATCCTTGCCTTTTACACTAAGCTATCAAATTCATTATAGGTCCTGTTCTTCTCATGTGTTTAAATATACCTCTAAAAATATCTTTGATCTAAATAGGTTCTGTCTCTATCTCCAAGGGATTTATATTTTATTTCTTTTTGAATATATATGATAAACCCATGTTTATCAGATATGGATAATTTGATAAACCCATGTGTGTATAGGAGTCTGTGGTGACTTAAGTATTTCTTACTGTGAAATTTGAATTTGATAAACCCATGTGTGTATAGAGTCTGTGGTGACTTAAGTACTTCTTACTGTGAAATACAATTTCAGAGTTTTTGTATTCACTTGCCCCCTCCCAAATGGTTTCCTTTGGGAATTTAGCTTAAGGAACCAATTCAAAATGTGGACTAAACCAAGTGCATAAAGAAGTTTGTTATAGTAAAATTTCTAAAAGCAAAAATGGGAAACAGCCTAACAATGGAGTAATGGTGCTTTCAGTCATAGTGTAATACACTCAGTGAAATACAGTGAGTCTGTTAAGATGATGATTATGAAGATTGTATAGTAACATAAATAAGCCAACATGTAGGCCGGGTGTGGTGGTGCACGCTTGGAATTCCAGTACTTGGGAGGCTGAGACAGGAGGATTGCAAGTTCGCAGCCAGCCTCAGCAACTTATCGAGGCCCTCCACAACTTAGTGAGATCCTGTTTCCAAATAAAAAATAAAATAGAGCTGGGGGTGTAGCTAAGATGTAGAATGCTCCTGGATTCAATCCCCAGTAACACACACACACACACACACACACACACACACCATGTAATAGTACTTGTAAGTTATGGTTACAATTGGGTATGATCAGTTGGATACTAGGAGTATAATTACTAGCAGAAAATATGCTAAGATATTAATAATGTTTATGTGGCAGGAAAGTATAGCAATAATAAAACTCCCTTCCTCCTCTCCCATTTGCTGAAGTCCTCTTGCATACCAGGAATTACATCAAGTGGTTCCCTATGCTAACTCTTGAACACAGTTGAGCATGGCTGTGATTATCCCCATTTGCACAGAAGAAACCTGAGGCTCAGAGAGGCTCAGGTGACTTTTCTGAAGTCATTTCTGTAAGTGGCAGAGTGGACTTCAAAGAGAAGTTTATATACTTTTAGAGAAAGTAGTGGAAATGGAATTCAAGTAATGGTCAAGCATCCTGGATTCAAATGTCATTCCTTCTGCAAATAGATGGGGTGACCTTGACCACCCTTCCCTGCCTGTAAAGTGCTGGGAACTGAAATAGAACATCCACCCACAGAGCCTCCTAGTGTTGAGATTCTATAGCACCTGGATTTCCTATTTGTGTTCCTCTCTTCTTTAAAAACTAAGGGCATTCCCTGAGATTTGGATTTTTTTTTTATGGTGAGTTCTCATTTTAGGCACTACACATTTAGAAAGGAAATCGCATGTCTCAAAGAGAGGGAAGTGTCATTATCGAGAGGTAATGTATTTGGTGTACAAATTGGAGGTGAAGAGCTAGTGAAGTTCAGACCCCTGTGTGTGTGTGTTTGTTTAAGTGAGGGAAAAGGAACGTGTGAGAGGTGACATGATTGATGTGGAGCTTCAGAGCTCTGGCTGCTGGTTGAGTATGGCTCATCAATCCCAGAAAAGATTTCCCATTTAGCTAGGTGCGGAGCGTCATGGCAGACAGCTGCCTGCACAGCTGGGGCACCAACCCTCACTCATCATGCAGCATACAATAGAAATGGCTCTTCGCAGATAATATGCATGCCCATCTGTTTGGATAACATAGTACCCTCGTGAACACTGGTCAGCTCCAGCCTCCTGAATCTCCCTTCAGCCTCAGCCCACCTACCCCCCATCCATCCTCATTCATGAATGCGTCGATCTTCTTTTCAGATGCCCCTTCTATCAGGGTGACTGCAGTCTTCACACAGTCTAAAGAAATTGCTGGGTGTCCATAACAATTAAAGCATACAGTCCCAAAGTCAGGAATCTGCTGAAGACAACATGTTATTGTCCAATCTGCTCATTTCAAAGACTAGAAGGCTGAGATTTAGAAAGGTCACACCACTTTCCCGTGTTCACCCAGCTAATCTGCAACAGAGAAAATAGTTGGAGTCTCAGTATTAATACCTTTCTTCCATATACTTCTGGAATTTTCTAGCAGTGACCCGGGTGCTCCTCCGAATATACGTCTAGGTTTTTCTTCTAGGAACCCTGAAGCTAGTGTTGGTTATTAAATACTGACCATTATCCTCCTAGATACTTTCTAAAATACTCTTATAAATGAGCAAGGCAGAGATGTCCTTGAACAGAACTAATAAACATGATGTCTTTGTTGTAAATCTGCTTTATGGATATGAAAATCACTTGAAGGAGAGAAATGGGCTCAAGAAAGTGTTTGGTATCTCCAGATCCTCCAAGCACTAGACAAAAGCAATTTACTCACTGAGCCAAAAGAGAATGAGTCCATTCCTGGGGACCAGAGGGCCAAAGATCTACTTCTTCCTACATACCTTCTCCTTTTCTTTTTCATCTGATATTCTTCTCAGTCTTTTCTTTTGTATTCTCCCCTCATTTTCCTCACCGCCCTCTTCTTCTGCTTCTCATCTGTGTTCCTCTTCTGTTAGACTCTTGTTTGGGTGGGGAGAGGCACGTCTTGCTTGCAGGTTGGACTGAAGATGGATCCCACATCGCAGAGTGTTATGATACTTCCTGTGCAACTCCATTAAACATTCCCTCAGAGCAGCACAGGCCGAGGGTCATCACTCATTTCTTCATGTCCATTACCGTGCGGTCGGCACTTGATGTGGCTTTGCCACTGTTTTTGTCATTTGGCCAAGTCATATGTCTCAGTTAACATTCTCACTGACATGTCCAAAATGACTGACCACACAACTTAGAGGAAGGAAGATGTTTTTGCTCATAGCTTTTTGGAGATCTTGGAGTTTAGTCCATGTCAGGCCGGGTCTGTGGAACTCAGGGCATGGAGGCGGGAAGCAGAGAGAGGGAGAGAGCAAGGGCTCTGCTCTCACATCATGGAGGCCAGAAGCAAGAGAGAGCCAGCAAGCAAGGGGATTCAGAGACACAAGCACAATCCTGAAGGCCACACTCTAGGGACCTACCTTCTCTAGCCACACCCCACCTGCCTAGGTGACCGCCCAGTAAATCCATTACAATGGGATTATCTACTGATGAGCGTAGAACCTTCATGGCTTAACTATATCAACTCTGAACATTAATACATGAGCTCTTCAGGGGACATTCTATATCTAACCATAACATCATATAACCTATCAAAGCCTCCATCTCTTCATCTTAGAAATGGGGAATCAGTTGAACCAGGCAATAGAAGTTGCTTTTCATCCCTAAACGCCAGATCTGTGACTCATAAAATCTTACACACTAAGAAGGGATTAAAAATAGCTTAAGTCCTCCTTTTTTTTTGTGGCACTGGAAATTGAACCCAGGGGCCTTCTACCTCTGAGCTACCTCCCCGGCCCTATTTTTATTCTTTATTTTTGAAACAGGGTCTCACTAAGTTGCGGAGGCCTAACTAAGTAGCTGAGGCTGGCCATGAACCTGCAATCCTCTTGTCTCAGCCTCCCAAGTACTGGGATTACAAGTGTGTGCCACCACACCTGGATTTTTTTTTTAACTATAGAAAACCCAGGTCCAGATTGTTGTCCCCAGAACAATAAACTTTTCACATTGGAGAACTTGATTTACTGGGTTACCATACTATTTTAATCTCACATTCATGCCCAACAGTTTATTTAAAAGGGAAAGCCTTGTATGAAAAAAATCTCAACATAAGGCCACTTGCTGGATCTTTTCTGGCTGTGCTAATAATTGACTTCAGCCTTGTGTGGTTTCAAATGGACAGCTGGGTATGAATATTAATTTTTCTTTGAGGGCTTTTAAAAAAGATTTTTTCCAGTAGTTTTGTTTTCATAACACAAACAAGGGAATTAGTGCTTCTGACAAAACCCCAATTAAATGAGTGCCACTGCTCAACTGGTAAAGTGATGTATCATTTTTGAAAGCAGGACATCATTTTAAATGGAACCATTTTCATTTTGGCACATTATTGATTGAGGCTGTTAGGGTCTCAGTGATCCCCCCCTTTCAAACAATTTCTGTCCTGAATCTTTCCCATGTCATCCTTTCTTCCCCATGGCACTGACACATCTCACATGACTTAAGTATCTTAATTTTCCCAGGCTTTATTTTGATTTCTGTTCTTCACTTCTCTCTCCTATGTGGGATTGTTCATTGATCTTTCTACTGTAATTTTCCATACCATCTGGTTAGGACGTGTGGCCAATATATCACCTGCTATCTAAAGGCTCATGGTCCTCTTCCAGCTGGTTGGTAGTCTCCTAACCAGGACTACATTTCCCAGCATCCTTTGCACCACTAGGCCTAGAAGTCTGGTTCTGTTCAACAGAACATGAGTGGAAATGGGGCGTGTCACTTCCTGAAGAGATTAGAACGCAGGCTTGCCTTATCCACTGCCTGTTTTCATTTGACATCTGAATGGAGAAGACTTTAAGTGTGAGTGGAGGGTAGGTCCACAAAACGTTGGAGGCAGCGTTGATGCATAGAGGGTCATGTCGAAGGCAGTTGGACACCCCAGCATTAGGCTTTTCATGAGTAGCAGCTAAATTTCTATTCTGTTCAGTCACTGAGGTTTCAGGGTTTGTCTGCTATGGCAACTAACATCTTAACAAGCACAAAATGCCATCAGATCTTCATCTTTAATCCCAGGTCTGTCTCCTTCTTTCAGCATGATATATATTTTAAGACTTACAGATGTATCTGAAGATAGGGGAAAATAGAAGAGACACGAGTGAGTCTTGGGTTATTGGGACTTTGTATCAGGAAACTTGGTGGGCAAAAGGGAAGCACAGTATAAGGAATAAAATAGACAAGACCATATTTTGAGCAGGGGCCAGAGTTTACTGGGATAGCTTATTACCATTTTTATTGAAGAAAAGCCTAGAGGATTCGACAGTGAACATAACTTTTAGGAATGTGCTTGCATCTTGCTGTTCTCACAGGTGTCCAGTTTTTGCTCAGGTGGAAATGGCTGACGGGTTGTTTTGGACTTGGGATGAATGGGTGAGAGGAACTGTAGTTGACTTGAGGGAATACCATACTGTGTGGGTACAACAGAGTGAAACACGGAGTTAGGTAAGAGGGAAGAAACCTGGGTTCTGGCCTGAGCTCTGCCTCTCTGCCTCTGTTATGTCAGTCAGATTGCTTGACCTGTGCCTCAGTTTCCTCATCTTACTTTCCTTGTAACACCTACCTGGCAGAGTCTGGAATGTTTCATCAATTGTGAGCAATTTTATCTACATCTTTCTTTGTTTTTAAACAAAATTGGCGCATGCACATTACTAAAAACTTGTTCACTACAACGTCCCCAGCATCTAAAACAGTGCCTGTCATATAGGGGTATATTAAATAATGATTCTCTAAAAGAACAAATATGTAGCGTTTATTGTTTATTCTGTTTTTCTTCTCCTATACCATTACATTGTGAGCATTTTCCTGTAAGTTATTTGCAAAAACATTATTTGGGGATGGCTGCTGTGATCAATATTTAATAAGCACATTTAGAGCTTATATATCCAATTGTGAGCTTCCCTTCATTGTTGTCAGCAGGTAATCACTTTTTCTAAAGATGCTGATGTTGAACAATATACTTTTTTGCAATTTCTCTTAGGCTAATATATTTACAGCCTGCAGCATATTCTTTTGAATACAGCCAGGGTAGCAAATTGCCAACCTTTGCAGGTGAATTAGATTACTGAAAATAGACACATGTCAGTCCTGAGCAAATTGTTGAGTATGAAGAATGATTTGGCCTGATGAAAAAGTGAAGGGCCTAACATTGTCTAAGTTTTAAAATGATTCTACTTCCAAAAAGAAAAAAACTCCAAAATTACCCCGAGCAGAAGTAGTCACTTTAGAACAAGTGAGGAGCTACCCAAGGTGACTACTTTGAAAAATGACTCATTTGAATGTGTATCTTTTGCAGTTTTAAATCATATATCAGGTTGGTGGAAAAACATTCAATTTTAAAGAGGTAATTTCTTGGTTCAACTTCCACAACATTTGTCTCAGAAAACAAAATCTCCTGCCTTTTTTTTTCTTTTCTCTTGCTAAAGAGCATGAAGAAATTCTATTGAGAATAAAATATAGAAAATTTTCATCTGTAATTTCTGGTTTTTAGAAAGTTAGATGATTAACTTAGCTTAGTTAAATGATTAACTATCAAGGAAAGACTATCAAGATTATATATTTGAAGCTGGGCGTGGTGGCACACGCTTATAATCCCAGTACTTTGGGAGGCGGAGACCAGAGGATCCAGGTTCACGGCCAGCCTCAGCTCTCTCTCTCTCTACTTAGTGAGGCCCTCTGCAACTTCCTGAGACCTGGTTTCAAAATAAAGTATAAAAAATAGGGCCGGGGGTGTAGCGCGTAGGTAGAAAGCCCCTGGGTTCAATCCCCAGTACCGCAAAAAAAAAAAAAAAAAGATTATATATTTGAGCTGGGCATGGTTGCACATGCCTGTAATCTCAGTACTTGGGAGGCTGAGACCGGAGGATCGCAGGTTCGCAACCAGCCTCAGCAACTTAGTAAGGCCCTCCGTAACTTAGTGAGACCCTGATCCAAAATCAAATAGGGGTCGGGGTGTAGCTAGGAGGTAGAATGCCCCTGGGTTCAATCCCCAGTACCACACACACACACAAAGATTATATATTTGGACTCATACTATTTTATATTTGATCCTACTGTGACATCAAAGAGATGCTAAGACCTTTTCTTTCTAGGACATAAAAATTTAGAGAGAATGGCAATACCATTGTTAAAATGTAAGGCCTCATAATACATTTTGAGGGTTTGAGGAAAGAGCTGGGCAGCATTCTCCCTCTGCCCAATACTCATTGTCACCTTTAGAGGGTAATAAAATTTAGTTTTAGTCTCATAACAGTTTATAATTTACAAACAAATTTCATATACTGTATCTCATTTGAACCTCTCAACATGCTAAGTGGGCAAGGTGATCTCTAATTTTCAGATGAAATAACTTGAGGCTGAAATAGTTTTGTGAGTTGCCTAAGGTCACTCAGTTAAATAGTAATTCATCTGAGACATTAAATGATAACCATACTGAGTCACTAAAAGTTTGTAGAATACTTCTCTTTAATCTATTTTTTTTTTTTGCGGTACCGGGGATTGAACCCAGGGGCGTTCTACCTCCGAGCTACACCCCTGGCCCTATTTTTTATACTTTATTTTGAAACTGGGTCTCATGAAGTTGTGAGGGCCTCACTAAGTAGCTGAGGCTGGCCGTGAACTCGGATCCTCTGGTCTCTGCCTCCTAAGTACTGGGATTACAAGCGTGCGCCACCACACCCGGCTTTAATCTATTTTTGAAGTGTGAATATTTGGATGTGTTGATTTTATAAAAGTGACTTCGAAATGTACAGCACTGTATAAAATGTCGATTGAACCACATTTAGAAAAATAAGTAAAAATGATTGATGACATTACTTTACTTGGGTGTTAACTTTTAAAATCAAAGTTCTAATTCTTAGATTTGGTAACCAAGGAGGGGACTCACTTAATCTTTTCACTTTATGATTGATTGAGAGCTAACAGTCTTGTTGAGTTGATGCATAATTCACCCTGTCCACAGTCCAAGAGAGAACAAGAGAGAGAGATTTTGGTGAAACTACTTTACTTTTTTTTTGGCACTGGGGATTGAACCCAAGGGCATTCTACCTCCGAGCTACACCCCAGCCCGATTTTTTATTCTTTATTTTGAAACAGGGTCTCACTAAGTTGTGGAGGGCCTCACTAAGTAGCTGAGGCTGGCCACGAACCCAGATCCTCTGGTCTCAGCCTTCCAAGTACTGGGGTTATTATTATTATTATTATTTTTTTGCGGTACTGGGGATTGAACCCAGGGGCGTTCTACCTCTGAACTACACCCCAGCCCGATTTTTTATTCTTTATTTTGAAACAGGGTCTCACTAAATTGTGGAGGGCCTCACTAAGTAGCTAAGACTGGCCATGAACCCGGATCCTCTGGTTTCAGCCTTCCAAGTACTGGGATTATAAGTGTGTGCCACCACACCCGGCCTCTAGTTTACTTTTACACTGAACTTTTGGTGGGAAAATTTAGAGAAGAGGATACTTCATAATGATATTTATTTGCCATGCCTTCTTACCAAAGTGCAGAGATAATTTCCTCCTGCCACAACCCTTAGGCTTTAGTTTGCAAGACTGCTGGTTAACACTTACCATTATAAGCTAGGATGTCTTTTCATCCTAATTCCAAGTCTTTTCTTTTTATTAATCACTACTTTTTCTTCTGAGAATATGCATGCAGCCCAATCATTTTGAGGGCATGCAACACATTTTTAAATGCTAGGAAGAAATAGTGTATTATCATTCTCATGGTAGAGTAAATGCTATTTTTCCCTCCCAGGAACCAGGAGCTTTTTGCCAATAGATGATTTCAGTTGCAGTGGAAATTTCCCTTCTCTCTTTCATAAATTTGATGGCCTCTCCTTTCACTTTACAAGGCCATGTTATTTTAAGAGTGTTATGTGAAAATTTTCTTTGCCTTGCATGTTTTGTTTGCAGAGGGGCTTCAACTGTACCTATATAATACTTTATTTCTTGGAATATATATCTGAATCTGATATAGAAAGACATTGGGATTAGGTGGGCCACACAGTACATGGATGGTTATTTTGTGTGAGCATTTCATAACTCTTTTTGAAATGGTATTGTTACCTCAAAAATTATTTTTCATTTTAAAAAGTGATATTAACCCAGACATCCAGAAATTAGAGAAGGATAAAAAAAACTCACACAATTTCACCACCTTAACAACCACAAAGATATAATATGCCAATTTTGATAGTCTTAATAGTTTGATAGATATGTATATATATATATATACATATTTGCATAATTTTGAAAAGTGTATTATTTATGCAGTTTCAAAAATATATGAGAGTGTATCTCACTTTTTCAGTTAGCATACTATGATCATTTCCCATTTTTCTGCATTGTCTTCATAAAAGTCAATTTAGATGTCTTCAGAATAGACATATTTTGATTTCCTATACCATTCCCTGATAGTCGTTCATGTGAATTTCTGCTTAAACCATTCTGTGTAATGTTGCCATAGGGACCTGTGAATGCGGGTGTCCCAGTGTTCATGATTATTTTCCTATCACCTTTATTTTCTTCTTTCAAATGGCCGATGGAATCATAAAACATATTTCTCTTTCTTGAGAACTTGCCTCAGCAACTGCCTGTAGGTGGAGGCCAGCTGAATTTGCTGTTTCCTCTGCCTAGAAAGCTCTTTACCTAAATCACAGCTTGGTCAACTGCTGCCTGTCCTTGGACAGCTTAACTCAAGCGTCACCTCCCCAGAGAGTGCTCTTGAGACCTCTCGTTATGGATCCAGTTGTAAGCCTTCCTTCCCCCAAAAAGGTATGTTCAAGTCCTAATGTGACTTTATTTGGAGGCCGGATCTTTTCAAATGCAATAGTGAAGAATAGTTCACTAGGATTATCCATAACCCAATGACTGGTGTCCTTACAAGATGAGAGAAATGGGGGCACAGAGAGAAGATGGCCATGTAAATAGGCAGAGGTTGGAGTTGTGCTGCATTGAGCTTCTGTGATAGTTGGTCTGGTTTGTCAACTTGACCCTCCTAAGATCATGTGACTTTGGTTGTGTAACAGCAGATTGAACCGGAAGACCTGCCCTAAATGTGGGTAGCAGGGTTCTGATAGGTGCAGGACTTGGATAAAAGAAGGAGAAAGCCGAGTAGAGGGAGCCGCGACTCTTCCTGAAGAAAACGCATCTGCTCTCGTCTGAGATCGTCGGTCTCCAACTTTGCCGTTTCCTTGAAGAGCTTCTTGATCTTCTGCTCTCGTCTGAGATCGTCGGCCTCCAGCCTTCGAACTGAAACTTCACCATTGTTTCTCTGAAGAGCTTCCTTATCTTCACATCTTGGACTGGACTGAATCGGTGGTTGCTTCAATCCTGGGGCTCCGGATTTTGGACCGCCCGACCAGCTACTGATTCCTCTGATTCTTCACGTGCAATCGAAACTCAGGACTACATCGTGAGCTGATCTAATAAATCCCTTTTTCATATACTCATTCTGTGAATTCTGTTAATCTAGTGAACCCTGACCAATACAGCTTCCTAGCTAAGGAATGCCTGGGGTTACAAGAAGTTACAAGAGACAAGGAAGGAGACTGCCCTAGAAACTGTAAAAGCAGCATGATCCTACCAAAAGTAATTTTAGACCTCTGTACTACAGAACCGGCCCTATTTTTTATAC
>PVJS01058574.1:0-11740 GCA_004027185.1 Glis glis | reverse complement strand
GAGGGCCTCACTAAGAGGAGAGAGAGAGAGAGAGAGAGAGAGAGAGAGAGAGAGACAGGGAGAGAGAGAGAGTGAGAGAGCAGAGGCTGGCCGTGAACCCAGATCTTCCGGTCTCCGCCTCCCAAAGTACTGGGATTACAAGCGTGCGCCACCACGCCCGGCAAGACCCTGTTTCAAAATAAAGAATAAAAAATAGGGCTGGGGGTATAACTCAGAGGAAGAATGCCCCTGGGCTCAATCCCTGGTATCACAAAAAGGAAGGAAGGGAGGGGGAAAATTATGAACTCTTTATTAAAAAAAAAACTGAAAAACTAACTGCAGCTTACCCCCATTTCATGATATAAAGCATAGTAAAAGAGCTGGGCGTGGTGGCGTACACTTGTAATTCCAGTGCTTAGGAGGCTGAGACAGGAGGTCGCAGGTTCAAGGCCAGCCTCAGCAACTTAGTGAGGCTCTCTGTGACTTAGTGAGACCCTGTTTCAAAATAAAAAATAAAATAGGACTGGGAGTGTAGCTCAGAGGTTGAAGGTTCCTGGGTTCAATTGCCAGTACCACACACACACACACACACAAAAAAAAAAATCAGTAAAAGAGAAGTGTAACTAATGAACCAGGCTGCCTGTCTCTACATATACATAAGCAATAAAGCCAAGAACTACCCATTGGGAATGTCTTACTTCTAACTTTGGAATAAAAAGCCTCAAGGACTAAGAAAGTGTTTCAAGTATTCAACACGCCTGCACATTCAGGAATGCCGGATGGGCTGACTCTGCCAGGTGGACTGACTTAGTTGATTTTGCTACTTTCTTCACGGGAAGTGAGGCAATGTTAAACTAGTGTTCCTAAATTTCTTAGCATCACATTCAAGGGCCTCTGATTTATTCAAAATGACCTTTCCTGCCTCTGCGGGTTGGATGTCACCGTAGACTGGAAGCCAATTTAAAAATCTTTACTTCATGTCCCCACCGCGTTGGACACATGGTAAGCATGCAACTCTTTAATTTTATGGCATTATCAATATGCTATCCATGCACCCGAGCCCTCTGAACTCTCAGTTCTCTGAGTTCTTTACCTCCGAAGATCTTGCCCTTCCCCCGGTGCCACCTCTCACCACCACTCACAGGGTCTAAACCTTGTCATGACCAGTAACCACAACGGCTCATCATCTCAAAGTCAAATGTTGGGTCCTATGCCTATCTTCTGTCCTTCCAGCTCACCCTTTCTGGCAGCCCTCTCCAACAACCTTCCCCCCACTACACCTCCAAGCCAATGGCCCCCCAACAGGTAACTTCAGATCATCCTGTGCTGTCCCCAGGGACCTACCAGCCGTCCAGCCCAGGGACCCCGCCCTGATCCCAGCTGTCCAGATCAGTAGCCCACCAGCAATAGAAATAAACAAACGAGGTTGGGCATGGTGGCACATGCCTGAAATCCTAGTATGCGGGAGGCTGAGACAGGAGGATCAAAGGTTCAAAGCCAGCCTCAGCAACTTAGCAAGACTCTATTTCCAAATAAAAAAATAAATAAAATAGAGCTGGGGGTGTAGATTGGAGGTAGAATGCCCCTGGGTTCCATCCCCAGCAAACACACACACACACACACACACACACACACACACACACACACGACACAGAGACACTCAATTCCTTGCCCTTCTCCAAGTTGAACCTAGGTGGCAAGACCTGGGCTGAGGCTAAAGCCCACCTTTCTGACAGCTGTGTCCCCACCCACGCAGCTACCTGTGGCTGGAGAAAGCGCCCCTGCCGCACTGGCACCCCCCACCCATCAGGTCTTCACAACACATACTTCCCTCGCCCCATCTGATCAACTCATTCGTACCCATCTATGTTAACTTCTCATCTGTCACAAGATCAGGGGTCAGCAAACTATGCACCTGGGCCAAATCCAGCTTCACCTCCAGTTTCCATATAGCCTGCCAGCCAAGGATGGATTTTACTTTCTCTGTGTGTGTGTGTGTGTGTGTGTGTGTGTGTGTGTGTGTTTGCTGGGGATGGAACCCAGGGGCATTCTACCTCCAATCTACACACCCAGCCCTATTTTATTTTTTATTTTGAAACAGGGGCTCACTAAGTTGCAGATGGCTCACTAAGTTGCTGAGGCTGGCCTTGAACCTGCAATCCTCCTGTTTCAGCCTCCCAAGTACTGGGATTACAGGTGTGCATCACCATGCCTGGGTGGTTTTTACATTTTCTTTTTCTTTTCTTTTTTGGTACTGGGGATTGAACCCAGAGGCATTCTACCTCCAATTTATACCCCCAGCCCTATTTTATTTCCTTTTTGGAAACAGGGTCTCACTAAGTTTCTGAGGCTGGCTACTAACCTGCAATCCTCTTGTCTCAGCCTCCCAAATACTGGGATTACAAGTGTGCACCACCACGCCTGGCTGGTTTTTACATTTTTAAATGGTTGGGAGAGGGAATCAAAAGAAAATATTTTGTGATGCAAAAATTCCATGAAATTAGAATTTCAATGATCCTTTCTGTTGGGAGAGACACGCCTGTTCATTTATGCATCATCTCTGGCTGCTTTAGAGTCACAGCAGCAGAGTATTTTGTACGGAAACTGTAAGACCCACAAATCCAAAATATTTACTATTTGCCCCATTTTATAAAGTCTGTGTGCTGGGCATGGTGGGGCACACCTATAATCATAAGTTCGAGGCCAAAGAAAGAAGAGAAAAGAACAAAAAGAAAAGAAAGTTTGCTGACTGCTGCCATAAACTCTCTATGCTCTATCCAACACCATTAAATCCACTCCTCCCCTACTCAGAAATATTGCCCCACAAATTCTACCCTATTCCACTTCGTTACTTTTTACCTTGTCCTACTAAACTACTCCCATTAATGTATCAAAATGTATTATTTCTCCAAGCCAAAAAAAAATTTTTTTTTGCACCACCGGGGGTGGAACCCAAGGATGTTCTACCCCTGAGCTACATCTCCAGTCCTTTCTATTTTTTGAGACAGAGTCTCGTTTAGTTTCCCAGGCTGGCCTCAATCCTCCTGCCTCATCCTCCCAAATCTGAGATTACAGGCATGTGCCACTGCATCTAGTTTATTTATCCAATCTTAAAAAAAAAAAAAACCACTGCTGGATATGGTGGTATACATCTGTAATCCTAGAATTTGGGAAGCTGAGATTATAGGTTCAAGGTCAGCCTCAACAATTTAGGGAGACCCTCAGCAATTTAGCGAAACCCTGTTTCAAAATAAAAAAGGGGCCAGGCATAGTGTCGTACGCTTGTAATCCCAGTACTTGGGAGGCGGAGACCGGAGGATCCGGGTTCGCTGCCAGCCTCAGCTACTTAGTGAGGCCCTCCGCAACTTCGTGAGACCTGGTTTCAAAATAAAGTATAAAAAAATAGGGCCGGGGATGTAGCCCGGAGGTAGAACACCCCTGGGCTCAATCCCCGGTACCGCAAATAAATAAATTAATTAATTAAATTAAATTAAATTAAAAATAAAAAAGGGCCGGGCATGGTGGCACACGTTTGTAATCCCAGTACTTGGGAGGCTGAGACAGGAGGATTCCAGGTTCAAAGCCAGCCTCTGAAACTCAGAGAAGCCCTCCGCAACTTAGTGAGACCCTGTTTCCAAATAAGAAATAAAATCGGGTTGGGGGTATAACCTGGAGGTAGAATGCCTCTGGGTTCAATCCTCAGTGCCAAATAAATAAATAAATAATAAATAAATAAATTAGAAATAAATAAATAAAGGGCTGGGAGTGTAGCTTTGAGGTAGAATGCCCCTGGGTTCAATCCCCAGTACCCTCACCCCCCAAAAACCAAACAAACAAACAAACAAAAACCACAAAACACTCTTCCTTGCTTTCTCTACCACCACTCGTCAGTGCTCCTTTTTGGAGCCCAAATCCCCAGTCTCCTCAAATTTCTCTGAAACCATCCGGCATCACTCTATGAAAGCTGCTCACTGCTCTGGTCCAAGGTCACTGATCCAACAGCCATCCTTGTCTCAACTTACCTGACTGGTGAGCGGCGGCGCGCACACTGGATCCTCCAGCCTCAAACACTGTCTTTCAGTGGCTTCAAGACGCCACGCCCTCTTGCGTTTTCTCCTACCTGCAGGGGGCTTCCTCTTAGTCTCCTTTCCTGGTTCCTCTTTTTCTCCTCTTATCGCTGGAGGGTCCCAGGACCTCTTCTCTAACAGTGTGTGTGTGTGTGTGTGTGTGTGTGTGTGTGTGTGTGTGTGTTAGTTACTGGGGATTGAACCCAGGGGCATTCTACCTCTGAGCTTCACCCCCAGCCCTATTTTATTTTTTATTTTGAAACAGAGTCTCACTAAATTGCAGAGGGCCTCACTAAGTTGCTGAGGCTGGCTTTGAACCAGAGATCCTCTGGTCTCAGCCTCCCAAGTACTGGGATTACAAGCATGCACCACCATGCCTGGCTTCCCATTTTATTTTTTATTTTGAAACAGAGCCTCACTAAGTTGCTGAGACTGGCCTCAAACCTGCAATCCTTCTGTCTCAGCCTCCCAAGTACTGGGCTTACAGGTGTGCACCACCATGCCAGGCTCTCTCTCTCAATCTTCTTGCCCCCTCCCCTTTTCAGAGGAGCCTGATGGCTCCCACACATACCCCCCCCCCCAGCTCAGCCCACTCTCCTGAGGCCCTGGCTGTGTTATCCAACTGCCTCCGGGTTATCTCCATCAGAGCAGCTGTCAGTCACTCCATCCCAGGAGAAGCCAGCGCCATCCGCACTCGATTACTGACTTCACCTCTCTCCCAGGACACTCCACGCTGCTCCTCCCCAAGAGGACCCTGTCACCTGGGAAAAATGTATTTCAACACCACGATGTGTGTGTGTGTTTTTAATTTATTTATTTATTTATTTATTTATTTATTTATTGTACTGAGGATTGAATCTAGGAGTCTTCTACCCCCATTACCGCAAAAAAAAAAAAAAAAAGAAAGAAAGAAACAGGGTCTTTTTTTGGTGTGTGTGGTACTGGGGATGGAACCCAGGGGCATTCAACCTTCGAGCTACACCCCCAGCCCTGTTTTTTTTTTTCTATTCTCTATTTTGAAACAGGGTATCACTAAGTTATGGAGGTCCTCACTAAGTTGCTGAGGCTGGCCTTGAACCAGCGATCCTCTGGTCTCAGCCTCCCAAGTACTGGGATTACAAATGTGCACCACCCCTGGCTATGAAACAGGGTCTTGCTAAGTTGCTGAGAGCCTCACTAAGTTGCTGAGGTTGGCTCGGAACCTGCAATCCTCCTGTCTCAGCCTCCCAAGTACCACCACGCCCCACTATCACCTGTTTTACTTCCCTAGGCGATTTCTAGGGGAAGCCCTCTTCACTGGACAGTCGCTCTATGATCACACTGCAGACTTTCTGTGCTGCCCCTGGGGATGCTTTTTCACTCTTCTCCCCTGTCTCTGCCTTTGCACAAACTGCCAAGCCCTGGTTCTGTGTGACAAGTGGATCTCTGCCCTGGAGTCACAGAAGGGTTCCGGGGGCTGGGCTTGGGAGACTGGGGGTGGGGGACGACCAGTAGCCGCCTGGTTGGGTCTGGGAGTGGGAGCAGAGCAGAAGCAGGGTCTCCATCCTCTTCTCTTGAACACGCCTGGCTGACCTGGGCTCTGTGAGGGACACGGCAGGCTTAGTCTCCTCTGGTGGCAGTGACTCGGAGCACTCCAGTGAAGACAATGTGGAAGTCCTTGCAAATTTGAGCAAGGGAGCCGGGCGCGGTGGTGCACGCCTGTAATCCTAGTACTTGAAGGCTGAGATACGAGGACTGCACGTTTGAGGCCAGAGCATGGTAACTTAGAAAGACCCTGTTTCTTTTTCCTTTTTTATTTAAAACTTTTTTTATTGGTGCATTGTAATTATACACTATGATGAAGTTCAGAGTGATGGAGACATTCATGCACACAGCACTCTTGGTGACTCCCCCCACGCCCTGTCAGCTCCTACCCTGCCCCCTCACCCTCCCCGTGCACAACAGTGAGATCAGCATTGAAGCCGGGCGCTTGTAATCCCAGTACTTGAGAGGCTGAGACTGGAGGATCGCAGGTTTGCAGCCAGCCTCAGCTATTTATTGAGGCCCTCCGCAACTTAGTGAGACCCTGTTCCAAAAATAAAGAATAAAAAGTAGGGCTGGGGGTGTAGCTCGGAGGTAGAATGCCCCAGGGTTTCATCCCTAGTACCACAAAAAAAAAAGATAGAGATTGGCATTGATAAATTTGTGCATGTACATCACGTCCATTGAAGCGTTTCCTTCATCCAGTCTTCCTCCCCTCGCCTGCTTCCCTCCCAAGGCCTTAGGTCCCCTCCATCACTCCACTAGGGCTTCTCCTCATTTTTTTTTTTTTTTTTTTTGCAGTACTGGGGATTGAACGCAGGGGCATTCTACATCCGAGGTACACCCCCAGCCCTATTTTTTATTCTTTTTTTTTTTTGCGGTACCGGGGATTGAACACAGGGGCGTTCTACCTCCGCGCTACGCCCCCGGCCCTATTTTTTATGCTTTATTTTGAAACCGGGTCTCACGAGGTTGCAGAGGGCCTCACTAAGGAGAGAGAGAGAGAGAGACAGGGAGAGAGAGAAAGAGATAGAGCAAGAGCTGAGGCTGGCCGCGAACCTGGATCCTCCGGTCTCCGCCTCCCAAAGTACCGGGATTACAAGCGTGCGCCACCACGCCCGGTGCCTTATTCTTTATTTTGAAACAGGGTCTCACTAAGTTGCGGAGGCCTCACTAAGTAGCTGAGGCTGGCCACGAACCCGGATCCTCCTGTCTCTGCCTCCCAATACTGGGATTACAAGCGTGCGCCACCACGCCCAGCTATTTCTCCTCATTTGTCCCAATTTTTCCCTAGCTTCCACATATGAGGGAAAACATCCAACATTTCACTTTTTGTGACTGACTAATCTCACTTAGCATAATATTCTCCAGTTCTACCCATTTCCCTGCAAATGACATAATTTTGTTCTTTATGGCTGAGTAGAATTCCATTGTGTGCATATCCCATAATTTTGTAATCCATTCATCTGTTGATAGACACCTAGGCTGATTCCATAATGTGGCTATTATGAACTGTGCAGCTATAAATATAGATATGCATGCATTACTATGGTTGTCTGGTTTCAGTCCCTTTGGGTGGATACCCAGGAGTGGTATAGCTGGGTTATAAGGTAGGTTCGTTTCCATTTTTCTGAGGAATCTTCACACTGATCTCCAAAGTGGCTCTACTAATTCACAATCCCACCAACAGTGTATCAGAGTTCCTACTTGCCCACATCCTCACCAGCATTTATTATTATTTGTATTTGTGATGATTGCCATTCTAATTGGGGTTAGGTGAAATCTCAGTGGAGTTTTGATTTGCATCTCTCTGATTACTAATGGTGTTGAACATTTTTTCATGTATTTATTAGCCATTTGTATTTCTTCTTTTGTGAAGTGTCTGTTTAGTTCACTTTCCCATTTTTGGTAGGGTTATTTGGTTTTTTGGCAGTAACTTTCTTGAGTTCTTTGTATATTCTAGACATTAGTCCTCTATTGAAGAAGTAGCTGGCAAAGATCCTCTCCCATTCTGTTGGCTCTCTACTAAGGTTCTTGATAATTTCTTTGCTGCACAGAAGCTCCTCAGTTTAATGCAATCCCATGTATTAATCCTCATTTTAATTTCTTGTATCTTTGGGGTCTTACTGAGAAAGTTTTTTTACCAGTTCCTATATGTTGGTGTGTTGGTTCTATGCCCTCTTCTAGTAATTGCAAAGTCTCTGGGCAAGACCCTGTTTCAAAATTTTAAAAAAAATTGAAAGGATTGGGGGTGTAGTTCAGTGGTAGCATCCCCCCCAGCACACACACTCAGTTCAATCCCCAATACTTAAAAAAAAAAAAAGCAAATTCAAGAAAGGGTCCTAAGAGCTTCCAGCCTAGGTTAGAAGCCCCTGAGGCTTTTTGCAATTGGACATCCAGCCCCAGGCAATGGGTGATTTTGGTAAAGATGGTGTGACTCTGTGGCTGAGTGCTACATACCTGAATGGAGGGATGTGGGGGCAGGGTGGGGGTCTCAGGACTGGCCCCACATCCTGGTGAGCTTGATATGAAATTCCTGTCAAACAACAAAACCTTAAGGTGGTTTGCTAGGATTATTTCTATATTGAAAATTTATAATTACTTTTATTTTTCTTTGCACTGATGGGGATGGAACCCATGACCTTGTGCATGTTAGGCAAGTGCTCTATCACTGAGCTACACTCCCAGACCTTTTAATTTTATTTTGAGACAGGATCTCATTAAATTGCGCAGGCTGGCCTCAAACTTGAGATCCTCCTGTCTCAGCCTCCCAAGTACTGGGATTACAGGCGTGCCCTCCCCACTGGCTTCTATTTCACTGACAGCAAAATCCATAGCACCTGAGTGGCTTCCAAAGCTCTACTTAACCTTGCCACCCTTCTCTCTGTCCCTATCTCCCGTCATCTTCCCCAGCTCACCCGAGGCAACACGCTGGCCTCCCGCCTGCTTCTGGAACGAGACAGGTCTGCTCCATCCTGGGGCTTTTGTGCTGTCTGTTCCCTCTACCTGGAATGCTTTTCCCTAGACAGCTGCATGGCTCACCTTTTGTCACCTTCAAGCTTGCTCTAATGTCACCTTTTCAGTGTGATCTACATTGGCAAACTGATTTCCTCAGTCATGTCCTACTATCTGACATTGCTCAACCAACTTCTAACACATTATCAACAAGGTACTTACCTATTAAAAAGTTTAATAGAAACTGGGCATGGTGGCGCACGCTTGTAATTCCAGTACTTGGGAGGCTGAGGCAGGAGGATTGCAGGTTCACGGCCAGCCTCAGCAACTTGTGAGGCCCTCTGCAACTTAGTGAGACCCTGTTTCAAAATAAAAGAACAAAATCGGGCTGGGGGTAGAGCTCAGAGGTAGAATGCCCCTGGGTTCAATCCCCAGTATCACACAAACAAAAAAAAATTTTTTTAAAGTTTAATAGAAAGTGATCTTTATGCTGGGTGTGGTGGCACACACGCCTATAATCCCAGTACTTGGAAGGCTAAAACAGAAGGATCACAGGTTCAAGACCAGCTTCAGCAACTTAGTGAGACCCTAAGCAATTTAGTGAGACCCTCTTTCAAAACAAAAATAAGGCTGGGGGTGTAGTTCAGAGGTAGAATGCCCTTTGGTTTAATCCTCAATATAAGAAAGAAAGAAAGAGAGAGAGAGAGAGAGAGAGAGAGAGAGAGAGAGAGAGAAAGGAAGGAAGGAAGGAAAGAAAGGAAAGGAAAGAAGAGAGTGACCTTTACAAAACAATTTTTTTCCTGTTTTGTTCACTTTGATTATTTCATTCCAAAGGCTTGGAATTAAAAAGTATTCAATAAATGTTTGTTGAATGAACAAATTTAACATTTACCGAAGGATTTCACCTTTGTATATTTGCGTAACTTTTCAGCCACTTGGACAGTTTATGTGTTATCTCCATTTTACCCTATCAACCCCAAAAAAGTTTAACTTGCCCACACCACAAGTTATTAAGTTGGGACATGAAATTGAGGACCTAGGTGTACATAGATAGATAAGGTGGTTTATTGTTTGGCTGATCAATCAACTTTATGTCTGTCACAGATGTACTTTGATCTGAAAATGACAACTCAGCAAGGACTTGGGACTATAATTTAGGGTGAAATAAACAGGTTGTGATTAGGCAAAGACTTGTCTGAGACGTGTTCTGAAAATGTCAGCCTGGGGAGACCAGAGACATGACTGCCAACATGGAAGTTGGAAAAAATTCTCCTAGGCCAGGAAGGATGCTGGGGGATGACATTTCGTCCTTCCTTTCTTCATCCCTCCCTTCCTTCCTTCTTTCTTTCATTCTTCCCCCCCCCCCTTTGGTACTGGGGGATGGAACCCAGGGGCATTCTACCTTTGGGCTACACCCCCAGCTATATTTTATTTTTTATTATGAAACAAGGCCTCACTAAGTTGAGACAGGCCTCACCAAGTTGCTGAGGCTGGCTCCTATCTCAGCCTCCCAAGTACTGGGATTACAAGCTTGCACCATCATGCCTGGAGACATTGTTTTCTATTTAACAGTTCCTGGATGTCTTTCCATCAATTCTACCGGATTGCTGGCAGAAAATGAGTAATCTATTCATTTACATCAATACAGTCAGATTCTTTAGCAAATCCTGTGGGTTCCTTCCTGTCCAGTTCCTGGAACAGATCGACCTGGTTAAATCAAAGTGAGATCAAAGCCGGGCATGGTGGTGCACGCTTGTAATCCCAGTACTTGGGAGGCTGAGACCAGAGGATTCGGGTTCGAGGCCAGCCTCAGCTACTTAGTGAGGCCCTCCGCAACTTCGTGAGACCCGGTTTCAAAATAAAGTATAAAAAATAGGGCCGGGGGTGTAGCTCGGAGGTAGAATGCCCCTGGGTTCAATCCCTGGTACCGCAAAAAAAAAAAAAAAAGTGAGATCAAGCCAGGCATGGTGACGCACACCTGTAATCCCAGTACGTAGGAGGCTGAGACAGGAGGATTACAGGTTTGCCTCAGCAATGTAGCGAGACTCTCAGTGACCTAGAGAGACCCTGTTTCCAAATGAAACATAAAAAGCTCTGGGGGTGTAGCTCAGAGGTAGAATGACTCTGGGTCCATCCCCAGTAACACACACACACACACACACACACACACACACACACACACACACACACTTATAGAAGTAAGATCAGTGTTCAGCCTCTGATGTCAACAGCCAGCACTGAGTTCATAAGAGAAGAAACTCCTCATGGGGGCAAGCAGGAAGCAAGGGCGAGGGAGAGGGCCGAGCAGAGGAAACGGCCCGGCACGGAGAAGCACAACGGCCCAAACCAAAGGAAAGAAGTTGAGTCTGCCTTGCTTTCTTCCCTGTGTTAGAAATAAATTTCTGTGGCATCATAAGAAAAGACACCTCTTTGAACGCAGCTGGCAAGGCGAGTTTACTTTTTGCAGAAAGGGAACCTGCCACCAGTAAGGTCAGGTGTGCAAGAACAGCATGGCGGAAAACTGCTGGGCATTTTATTTCGGGGTGGGGGGGGGCTTCTGTGCTGTGCTCCTATTGGTGGGAACACAGCCTCACAATCTTTACACCATTGGCTGAAGGGGATGCTGGGATGCTGGGGGAGGGGTTGGCACCACAATTTCCAGGAAATGCTATCTTTACAAAAATACTAACACACAAGGTTACACAATGGCAGTTTTACAAAATGGAGCCCAAGTCAAGCTATTCCTTTGATAGAAAAGGTCTAATTATATTCTCACACCAGAGGCTGAGGAACAGCTGCTGGGAGACCCGGGTCTCCAGGGTGACAGAGGCCAGGCGACCTACTGGGGGCACAGGCATCTTGTCTTGGTCTCCAGGCACCAAGCCTGCTCTGCGGAGAATCCTTCCCTCCTTTTTTTTTGCGGTACTGGGGATTGAACCCAGGGGCATTCTACCTCCGAGCTACACCCCCGGCCCTATTTTTTATTCTTTATTTTGAAACAGGGTCTCACTAAGTTGCAGAGGGCCTCACTAAGTAGCTGAGGCTGGCCACGAACCTGCGATCCTCCTGTCTCAGCCTCCCAAGTACTGGGATTACAAGCGTGCGCCACCACGCCTGGCCCTTCCCTCCTTCTTTCCTCCCAAACTCTCTCCTTTTCTCTCTTCCTTGAGTCTAGGTTCCATTCTGGGTTTTGTTAGTTAGTTTTTTTTTTTTTTTTT
>PVJS01058573.1:0-11740 GCA_004027185.1 Glis glis | reverse complement strand
CAAAAAAAAAAAAAAAAAAAAAAAAAAAAAATAAGGCTGGGAGTGTAGTGTGGAGGTAAATGTTTCTGGGTTCAATCCCCAGTACCACAAAATAAATGGATAAATAAATAACCCGGGAGTGGTGGAACATACCTGGAGTCCCAGTATTTAGAAGTCTGAGACAGGAACATCGCAGGTTTGAGGACAGCCTTAGCAACTTAGTGAGACCCTGTTTCAAAATAAAAAATAAGCCGGGCCTGGTGGCGCTTGCTTGTAATCCCAGTTCTTGGGAGGCTGAGACAGGAGGATCGCAGGTTTGCGGTCAGCCTCAGCTACTTAGTGAGGCCCTCTGCAACTTAGTGAGACCCTGTTTCAAAATAAAAAAATAGGGCTGGGGGTATTTGGAGGTAGAATGCCCCTGGGTTCAATCCCTAGTACCGCAATAAGTAAGTAAGTAAATAAATAAATAAATAAATAAATAAAATAAAAATAAAAAGGGCTTGGGGTGTAGCTTGGAGGTACAATGGCCCTAGGTTCAATCTCCAGTACCACAAAATAAATAAATAAGTAAATAAATAGATAAAACAGGGTTTCAGCTGGGTGTGGTGCACATGCCTGTAATCCCAGTACTTGGAGGCTGAGCAGGAGGATCACAGGTTCAAGGACAGCCTCAGAAGTTGTGAGTCTCTCAGCAACCTAGTGAGACCCTGTTTCAAAACAAACAAACAAACAAAAAATAAATAAAAAGGGCTGTGGTTGTAGCTCAAAGGTAGAATGCCTCTGGCTAGGTTGGTGAGGAACAATCCTCCTGTCAAAGCCTCCCAAGTACTAAAATTATGAGTGTGTGCACCACCATGCCCAGCTTCGCCTTGTAACTTTAATAGCAATGGATGATTTCATTTCAATGCTTTATTAAGAGGTGAATGATGACTTTCTAAATCCATGAGATCTGTGGCATTTATCACCCTTACAAACTATTTAGGTACCCTGAAATATATAGCAGAATAAATGCCCAATTTCTTCCTCTTATTTACCAACTTCCAAAGTCAAGTATTGGTTACTTAGGTGATTGAAAGGTGAATGATGAGGAATTTTCTTTTCAGTATCACTACAACTTCATTGATTTGTATGTATTTAATAAGTATAGGTGTGCTTTTTCCCCCTTTGGTGGTACTGGGATCAAACCCAGGGCTTCATTCATGCTAGGCGACATCCCCAGCACTATTTAATATGTTTCAATCATGACTGCTATTATTCTTTCCATGCTCACATTGTTCCATCTTTGGACAAAGGGTGCACTTTCATCTTGGTTCTTTTGACAGCCTCGGGAGTATTTGACAGCTACCTTGCTTTCTGGCATCACAAATGCCACAGACTAGTTCTGTACAACTACTGCCACAGGTCAGGTGTTTCCTAACGATGACGGGTTACCATTAGTGAGAAAGGTGTGTGGACACCAGGGGTGCTCACAGCCATTGGACTGTCATTCTTTCTTGGCCTTTTCAATGGACATAACTAGGATATATACATTTTGAAGAATGAGAAAAATTAATTCAGCAGGGCACGGTGGCACATGCGTATAATCCTAGTACTTAGGAGGCTCAGGCAGGAGGATCACAAGTTTGAGGCCAGCCTTGGCAATTTAGTGAGATCCTGTTTCAAAATAAAGACAAATAAAAGCAAGGTGTGGCGGTACACACCTGTAATCCCAGTACTTGGGAGACTGAGACAGGAGGATGGCAGGTTCGAGGACAGCCTCAGCAAATAGTCAGATGCTCATCAACCTAGTGAGACCCTGTTTCAAAATAAAAATAAAAATAGGGCTGGGGGTGTAACTCGGGGGTAGAATGCCCCTGGGTTCCATCCCTGGTAACACACACACACACACACACACCCACACACACAAACACACGACAAATAAAAAAGGCTGGGGGCATAACTCAGTGGTAGACCACTCCTGGGTTCAATTCCCAGTATGATAAAAAATTTATTCATTTATAAAATTCATACTGATATTGCCCATTCAAATTTCAAATTATCAAATTTATACCTAACTTAATTTATTTGATAATTGATAATTAAATATTTTTATCTTTAACTGGAAAATTTGAATTCTAACAGTATTTAATTATTTGCTATTTTATATATATATTTAAATTATATGATACATATAATAGCATCTAAATAACAATATCAGTATTCTTACTAATACTATCACTAAATGCAGTTGATTTCTTTCCTATGCTTTTTGTCCTTAGGAAATGTCATATACATAAGGATGTATAGCCAAATTAATGAACTTTAAAGTCAGTTTCTTTCTTTTCTATGAAGTTATGCCAGTGAATCAATATATACTTTTTTTCCTTTTAGGAATTGCTTTGTCATTTTCTTTCCTCCTTCTCCTTCTTTTTTCTCCTTCTTTTTTCTTTGGTAATGGAGATTAAACCCAGGAATATTCTACCTCCAAGCTACATCCCCACCCCTTTTTATTTTATTTTAGTTTTATTTTGTTTTGGTACTGGGGATTGAACCCAGGGCATTCTACTTCTGGGTTACACCCTCAGCTCTTTTTTATTTTTATTTCTATGTTGAAACTGTGTCTCACTAAGTTGCTGAGGTTGGCCTTGAAACTTTGATCCTCCAGTCTCAGCCTCCCAAGTACTAGGATTACAGGCACGTGCCACCACGCCCCGCCAGTTTATTTTCTTTGTAAAATAATTATGTAAACCAGGCATAGTGGTTCAGGCTGTAATCCCAGTACTTGGGAGGCTGAGATAGGAGGATTGCAGATTTGAGGCTAGTCTCAGCAATTTAGCAAGACCCTGTTTCAAAATAAAAAGGGCTGGTGCAGTAGCTCAGAGGTAGAATCCCCACTAAAAAAAGTTCAATCCCCACTAAAAAAAGGGGGGAGGGAAAGAATTATGTAAAACATTTGCATGATTCCAAAGTCAAAACCATAAAATACAGTACATACAGAGAAGTCAGTCTAGCTTCCATTTCTATTTCTTTCTGTACTATTTTTATTAGCTGGTAGTATATACACAATTGCTTCTTCCTTAACACGCAAAGAAATGTACGCATCATGATTCCTTTCCCCATCTTTACCAACAAAAAGGCAACATCCACGTGCCCTCCACCAAGCGCTTTTCACTTAATGATGGATCCCGGAGCTCCTTCATAGTCCACAGAGATGTTCCTTTTTCCTCTGTACAGTCACACAGAGCTGGCTTGTGTGAGAGCGCGGGGTTTATTCAACCAGTCCTCTGTGGATGGGCATGTGGGTTCAATGCACGTTTATCGCATGACTAAATTGTGCCAGGCACTAAGGATAGCCATGGTCGCTGGCTTCAGGAAATAGTATAGCGGAGAGATCCCTACAATACAAGTACTTTCCTCCTACCCAAGTGCGAGCTTGGATCCCCTGGCACAAGGTTAGCGTGGACCGGGGAGACGGCGCGCACCCAGGAAGGGTACAGGAACTGCCTATTGATTGGCATCTTGCTCCATCCCTGGGGAGGAAATGGTTTGGTGGCTGGAATTGCTGAGATTACGAGATCATGAGTGCCACCAACTGGCCCGAGACCGGAGGCCAAATGGAGGGCTCCAAGAGGAAGGGTCCTAAGGACGGCAGTTCCCTGGAAAGAGATGAGTGAAGAGCGGAGCTGAGGTTTACCAGAAAGCCCTAACACCTGCGTGGAACTTCCCGCCGACCACACAGTGTTCTAAGAAGTTGATACGTGTTGAACTCCTTTATTTCCCGTAACAATCCTAACAGGTCGTTAGGACTATTATTAGCCACATTTTTTACCAATAAAGAAATTAAAGCACAGAGATCTGGATTACTGAACTTTTGCCCAGAGTCACACGGAGCGCGGCACAGGGTTGCGGGCAGCAGCGGCGGCGCGGGCCTCCGGGAGGCTCCTCTCGGTGTCTCGCCTGCTGCCCGCGCCCGCCGCCCAGACCCGCCGAAATACAAGACACACCAGCCTTTCCACTTTGGAAAACACTGTAACCAGCACATACCAAAACCAAGAGCTCTCACGCTCAGAACAAAGCCTTGGCCAACTAGTTCAGAAAGATCCCTCAGGTTCACGTCAGACGGGTAATGTGCCAGCAACGTAACAAGGTTCAAAGTGGAGGCACATCTCACACAGCGAGCGTGAACTCCCAATCATCACACTTATGAACCGAAAGGATCGCACACCCTCTCTTGGTTAAGAACTCCCAAGGACGTGCCACTGATCTTACAGAAAGGGTGATTAAAAGAGTCCAAATATATTCAGTTTAGACAATGAAATCTTGTAAATTAAAAAGATAGAGATGATAGTCTGTGATCTTATTCGATTCTACTTTAAATCAGAAAAAAAAATTGGCGAGCGAGTACTTATCTATGCAAATATCTTCGCCATAGCTCCACCTCTACTGCCTTTTTTCTCAGACTGACTTTACGATCGAATGTCGTGAATTAAAGCGTTGCGGCAGTGTGGGCGGAAGTGGCTTTGTGCTTTGCGGCCCGGACGTCAGTTCGGGCCGGATGTGCTGGAAACGCTGCGGGTACCGGTGCGCTGGTTAGTGTTGTGGCTCCTCAGTTCAGTTCCTTGGGAGTCTTTTGTTGTTTTTCTTTCAGTTGCATCTGCAGAAAGAGTAATTTCTCCACTTCACTGTTACAAATCTGAGATTCTTACTATCAGAAAGACCCCATTCCCTTACGCACACTTTATTTTCCCGGTCAGATTCATCCCCTGCCACAAACCATCTCGTCGTTTTTTGGGCAGAACCCCAGGCCCGGGAGCCATCCCCCCCCTCTAGCGCCTTTCCCCGCCTCTGTCTTCGTCCCCCGGGGAACCAGACCGTCTGTGCCACCGTCGGGGGAATGGAGCTTGGCCGCGCTAAGGAAATACAGCGGGAAGGTTCTTGGTCTGGAGAGCGCTCTCCCTCCACCCTCGGACAGGCTTTTTCTACGATTTTGCACCGTCTTACCGGCCAGGAGGCGCGACGGGGCAACGCGAGAGATGTCGCTCTGAAAGAACTCAGTGCTCTAATAGAAGCCACAGAAGGTGACAGATTGTTTGAGGGGAATGGAGAACCGCTCCGCGGACTGCCGGAGATACTGGGGCAGGTGGCAAAGGCCCTGGAGAAGTATGCAGCCCCACCCAAGGAGAAGGAAGGTGGAGATGATGGTCACTCCGAAGTGGCCGAGAAAGCCACAGAAGTTGGCTTACTGTTTCTCAAGCTATTGGGGAAAGTTGACGCTGCCAAGAATTCTGTGGTCTGTCCTGCGTGGGAGACAGGCCTACGTCACTTGGCAGGACCCATCTATATTTTTGCTATCACACACAGTTTGGAGAAACCATGGACCAGCCCCAAATCTCAGGATGTTGCTGGAGAGGTGCTCACCTTACTGCTTCGAGTTACTGAATGCAGTTCTGTGGCAGGATTCTTAAGCGGAGAAAGTGAAGATAAGAAAGAGAGATTTACTGTGGTAATGGGCCTTCTCAAACCCCAGTTAAATAAGTGAGTACTCCTGCCCTTTGCCCCTTGAGCTTCAGTCTTAATATTTTAGAATGTTAGAGCTCAGAGCCGGGTGTGGTGGCGCACGCCTCTAATCCCAGTACTTGGGAGGCTGAGACAGGATTGCAGGTTCGAAGCCAGCCTCAACAATTCAGTGAGGCTCGCATAAACTTAGCGAGACCCTGTTTCCAAATAAAAAATAAAATAGGGCTGGGGGTGTAGCTCGGAGGTAGAACGCCCTTGGTTCAATCCCCAGTAACCCCCCCCCCCCAAATAAAAAGGCTTGATATTGAGACTAGTGCTTCATTTCATTGCTCTGAGTAGGACCAAGTCAGAGAGCCTCTCTGAATCTCAGTTTCGTGATTTGTAATATAACGATAATATACTTATTGCACAGTTGTTATTTTAAGGATGGTTAGTTGTGTGTGTAAACTCATTTTATAAGTTATAAATTGGTATTTATATACTGATTCATTTGTTCCTTTATAATAATGATGTTGAGACATTTCCTTTACTTCTTTATCTCTTCTCAGCCCATCTTCACTGTAACCACAACCACCATCACCACAAGCTTTATATTTATTTATTTATTTATTTATTTATTTATTGTGGCACTAGGGATTGAACCCAGGGACATTCTACCTCTGAGCTACACCCCCAGCCCTATTTTATTTTTATTTTGAAACAGGCTCTCGCTAGATTAATGAGAGCCTCACTACTTGCTGAAACTGTCCTCAAACCTGCGATCCTCCTGTCTCAGCCTCCCAAGTACTGGGATTACAGGCATGTGCCACCATGCCTGGCTATTGGATAAGCTTTAAACCCACAGTCCAGGGTTATTATTAAATGTATGTATTTAGCTGGGTGTGGTAGCATATTGCCTGTAATCCTAGTACTTGGGAGGCTGAGACAGGAGGATTGCAGGTTTGAGACCAGCCTCAGCAAGTAGTGAGACTCTCAGCAACCTAGTGAGACTCTGTTTCAAAATAAAAATGAAAAAAAAAATAGGGTTGGGGGTGTAGCTCAAAGGTAGAATGCCTCTGGTTTCAATCCCCAGTACCAAACACAAAAATTACATATATGAGGTAATTTTTATTGTAATATATATACATTAGATATATCTATATATAATAGATAGATGTATATACACACACATATATGTATGTGTATTAGTGTAGGTTATGTACATTGTTTTAATCCAAATCATAAAATGTATATTGTAAAATCAAGAGTTATGTGGGATGTATTTTTTTTCAAAAATAAGAAAATACTTTGTTTGGCTTGAACTGGTTAATTTTCTGTGCTAGGTAGCACCACATCACAGTACTTCATGTTGTTTCATGTATCCATTTAGGGAATCCTGGAAGAATAACCCTGCCATAAAACATGTTTTCTCATGGACTCTGCAGCAGGTCACTCGACCCTGGCTAAGCCAACACTTAGAGAAGATACTTCCTCCATCATTGCTCATCTCAGATGATTATCAAACTGAGAACAAAATCCTGGGTGTACACTGCCTCCATCACATTGTGCTTAATGTGGTAAGCAACCTCTGCTGTCACCTGTATTCATGGGACACACTGAGTTATACATAGCTGTTCTTCATTCATGATATATAAGATGTTTACATCTTTTATTCATTAGCTTTCTATTAATACTATGAAGTCATTAAATTCTGTTAACACTGTTAAGTCATTAAATTCACTCATGTATACTTTTTTATTCTTATATTTTCCCTCTGCCAACCTGGTAGAATTATGTATCTCATAGAATAATATAACTAAAAAGATAATTACAGGGCTGGGGGTGTGGCTCAGTGATAGAGCATGTGATTAGCATGCAAAAGCCTTGAGTTCAATTCTCACACCAATATTAATTCATTAAGGATAGTTATAGAAGAAACAGGAAGGCATTGGTTATTATCAAACTGAGTTACTAGAAATTGAATAATTAACAGTTGACTTTCAAGGAGCAAAAAAAATCAGAACCTGAAAGGGACTATACCCAAACATACAAGCTATTATTCCAGGAAGCTTTTTAAAAACACTTTGTGTTATAGAGCTTTTAATATACACATAAAGAGAGGGGGGTATAATGAATCTTCATGTACCCATGCTCTAATTTCAAAAATTATCAACATCTTGCCAATCTTGGAAAACTTTTTTTTTTTTTTGCAGAACTGGGGATTAAACCCAGGGCATTCTACCTCCAAGCTACAGCCCCAGCCCTATTTTTTATTCTTTATTTTGAAACAGGGGCTCACTAAGTTGCGGAGGGTCTCACTAAGTAGCTGAGGCTGTCCTTGAACCTGTGATCCTCCTGTCTCAGCCTCCCAAGTACTGGGATTACAAACGTGCACCACCACGCCTGGCCTCGGGAAAAAATTTTTTTTTTTTTTTTTTGCGGTACCGGGGATTGAACGCAGGGGTGTTCTACCTCTGCGCTACGCCCCCGGCCCTATTTTTTTTTTCTTTATGCTTTTTATTTTTGAAACCGGGTCTCACGAAGTTGCGGAGGGCCTCACTAGGTAGAGAGAGAGAGGCGAGAGAGAGATATAGAACGCGCGCGTGCGCGCTTGCGCGCATGCGCACTAAGGTTGGCCGCGAACCCGGATCCTCTGGTCTCTGCCTCCCAAAGTACTGGGATTACAAGCGTGCACCACCACGCCCGGCTCAGGAAATTTTTAATTGGATAATTTGTCTGATTGCAGCCAGCTGCGGATTTACTCCAGTATAATCGAGCCCAGGTTCTATATCATGCGATGTTCAACCACCTATACATGCCAGAGCACCACCTGATTCAGGTAATTGTAAAATTTATGCATCACTGGGTTCTCTAAATTTGAGTAGAAAATGGTATTATGTGAGTAGGGATAGTTGAGAGATGTAGATGTTCTTCCCTTGGAAAGTGAGGGTGAGAACTAAGAGGTGTTGCCAAATTGAAAATACTTCAACACCACATAAGCACCTGTATTTCTGAGTCTCCACAGAAAAGTTAATGTTTTGTTTTCATGTGAGTAGCTTGGGGGCAGCTTTATGGCTGAAAAGTTCTATTTTTTATACTTTTATTGATGCATTGTAATTATGCATCATAGTGAGATTCAGAGTGATACAAGCAAGTCACACATAGTTGTGCACACCTGTAATCCCAGTACTTGGGAGGCTGAAACAGGAGGATCGCAGGTTCGAGGATAGCCTCAGCAACTTAGCAAGGCCTTCAGCAACTTAGTGAGACCCTGTTTCAAAATAAAAATAAAATAGGCCTGAGTGTGTAGCTTGGAGGTAGAATACCCCTGGGTTTAATCCCCAGTACCACAAAAAGAAAAAAAAAAAACTATAAAACGGGCTGGGGGTGTTGCTCGGAGGTAGAATGCCCCTGGGTTCAATTCCTAGTACCACACATACACATGCAACAATAAAGTGACACAAACATACATGCACACAATACGTGGTGTGTATCCCTCCAGATTCCTCCCTCCTTTCCTCTCATACACGTTAGTTCGATTGGTAGTGATACTTTCATTTATGGACATACCATTATTTGAACTGTTTCCTTAATCAATGCTCCTTATTCTCCTTCCCACTTTTCTTCCCCAAACTCTTTCTACTCTTGTAATGGTCTCTCCTCATTTATCTGAAGTCCCTTTTGTTTCCTTTTTTCTCTTTAGCTTCCACATATGGGAGAAAACATACAACCCTTGACTTTCTGAGACTGGCTGATCTTACTTAGCATAATGTCCTCTAGTTTCATCCATTTTCCTGCAAATGATGTAATTTTGTTCTTCTTTATAGCTGAGTAAAATTCCATTGTGTGTATATGCCACATTTTCTTTATCCATACATCTGTTGACAGACACCTAGGTTTGTTTCATAATTTGGCTATTGTGAATTGTGCTATTATAAGCATGGATATGCATTTATTGTTATAGTATAGTATTCTGACTTTAATTCTTTTTTTTTTTTTGTACTGGGGGTTGTACCCAGGGACAGTCTGTCTACACCCACAGACCTTTTTTATTATTTATTTATTTTTTCATTTTTTTTGTGGTACTGGAGATTGGACCCAGGGGCATTCTACCTTTGAGGTCTACCCCCAGACCTTTTATTTTGTTTTGGTTTTTTGAAAGAGGTCTTGCTAGGTTACTGAAAATCTCACTACATTGCTGAGGCTGTCATTGAACCTGCAATCCTTCTGTCTCAGCCTCCCAAGTACTGGGATTACAGACATGCACCACCATGCCTGATTGATTTTAATTCTTTTGGAAAGGTACTGAGGAGTGGTATAGCTGGGTCATATGGTGGTTTCATTCCTAGTCTTCTGAAGGACCTCCATATTGATCTCCATAATGTTTGTACTAATTTGCAATCCCACCCAGTTCCTATTTCCTCACATCCTTGTCAGGCATTTATTATTGTTTGTATACCTGATGATTGCCATTTTAACTGGAATTAGATGGAATTTCAGTGTAGGATTTTTTTTTTTTTGTATGTGTGTGTGGTTCTGGGGATTGAACCCAGGAGGCATTCTACCTCTATTTTATTCAGCCCTATTTTATTTATTATTTTGAAACAGGGACTCACTAGGTTGCCGACAGTCTCATTAGTTGCTGAGGCTGGTTTTGAACCTGTGATCCTCCTGTCTCAGCCTTCTAAGTACTGGGATTATAGGTGTGCACCACCATGCCCGGCTCTCAGTACAGTTTTGATTTGCATTTCCCTGATAGAGCATGTGATTAGCATGGACGAGGCCCTGAGTTCAGTTCTCACACCAAAATGAACAATTTTTCATTTCCTTTCAAAATATTTTGGGTATTGAGAATCCATGTACTAACAGCCAAAAAGTTTAGAGCTATTATCATGGTAAAGAAAAGAGATTTTTAAAAACTAAAAACGTGGTGGCGCACGCTTGTAATCCCAGTACTTGGGAGGCGGAGACTGGAGGATCTGGGTTTGCGGCCAGCCTCAGCTACTTAGTGAGGCCCTCCGCAACTTCGTGAAACCCGGTTTCAAAATAAAGAATTAAAAAATAGGGCTGGGGGTGTAGCTCGGAGGTAGAACGCCCCTGGGTTCAATCCCCAGTACCTCAAAAAAAAAAAAAAAACACCTAAAGACACTAAGAGAAAAACCAAACATCCCAGAAAAGCTAATGATGTTGAACATGTTTTCATATATTTATTCGCCATTTGTATTTCTTCTTTTGAGAAGTGTCTATTCAGTTCAATTGCCCATTTTTTGTTTGGGTTTTTTTTTAGTGTTAAAAAGTTTTTAAGTTCTTTATCTTTTCTAGATTTTAGTACTCTAATCAGAGGTATATCTAGCAAAGATTTTCTCCCATTCTGTAGGCTCTCTTCAGACTCTTTTTTTTTCTGTGTGTGTGTGTGTGTGTGTGTGTGTGTGTGTGGTACTTGGGATTGAACCTAGGAGCATCTATCTACCTCCAAGCTACACCCCCAGCCCTATTTTATTTTTATTTTTGAAATAGGGTCTTCCTAGGTTGATAAGAGCCTCACTACTTGGCTGAGGCTGTCCTCGAACCTGTGATCCTCCTGTCTCAGCCTCCCAAGTACTGGGATTATGGGTGTGCACCAGCACGCCTGGCTGGAAGTCTTATAAAGTCTCTACCAGTGCTTTTATGTTAGAAAGTTGGTCCTGTGTTTTCTTCCAGTAATTTCAAAGTTTCTCATCTGATTTCTAGGTCTTTGATCCATCTTGAGTTGACTCTTGTCAGCACTGTTTGTTGAAAAGGCTATCTTTCCTCCAGTTTTTGCTTTTTGGCTCTTTTATCAAAAATCAACTGGCTATCGTATGAGGATTTGTTTCTTTTATTGTCTTTTCTATTTCATGGGTCTCTGTTTCTGTGCCAATATCATGCTGTTTTTGTTACTATAGCTCTGTAGTATAATTTTTTTTGGAGGTACTGGGGATTAAACCCAGGGGCATTCTACCTCCGGGCTACACCCCCAGCCCTATTTTTTTTCATTCTTTATTTTGAATTTTTTTTTTTTAAATTTTAAATTTTTTTTTTTTGCGGTACCGGGGATTGAACGCAGGAGCGTTCTACCTCCGCGCTACACCCCCGGCCCTATTTTTTAATGCTTTATTTTTGAAACCGGGTCTCACGAAGTTGCGGAGGGCCTCACTAGGTAGAGAGAGAGAGACAGAGAGAGAGAGAGGGAGAGAGACAGAGAAAGAGAGAGAGATAGATCGATCGATCTATCGATCGATCGCGCGCGCATGCGTGCTGAGGCTGG
>PVJS01058572.1:0-11740 GCA_004027185.1 Glis glis | reverse complement strand
CCCCTCCCTCCCTCCCTCCCTCCCTCCCTCCCATAATTGGGGATTGAATCCAGGGGCATTCTACCTCTGAACTACACCCCCAGCCCTATTTTATTTCTTATTTTGAAACAGGGTCTCACTAAGTTGTGGAGGGCCTCACTAAGTTGCTGAGGCTGGCCTCGAACCTTCCATCCTCTTGTCTCAGCCTCCCAAGTACTGGGATTACAAGCATGTGCCACCACGCCCGGCTGAGCCTTTCTTTTCTAAATGCTCCATAGTAATGCTATTGATTGAACACAAAAATATCAGGGAGCCATACTATATCCTTCTGGCTAAAGGTTCTCAAGATGTTGATACCCATTGAGATCAGGCATAGATTCAGTCATCTGTTTAAAAAGTGAATTGAAATCATCACCTAGATATAGTTGATCTGTTGAAGCTAAAAAATCCAGCCCTTCAAGTTACTTGAGAAGCCCAGAAGGAAAATGTTATGTTATAGGGCTTTGTAGCTACCATTCTCACAGCTTAGTGCAAGGGCGAAAGGAATATTTTCATAGAAAGGTTCTCTTTTTGAGATTTTTTTCTCAGATAAAGAAGGCTTGTTTAATTCAGGAAGAGTTATTTCATAGGAAATTAAATCTTTGTAAATCCTCTATCACATTTCCACACTTGCCAGTTCTCTGGCAAATGACGGCTTTCAAATGGTTCAGGAGGGGTTTCTTAAAAGCAAACAATTCTATATTTTATACATATTTATCTTTTTATTTTTTGAATTGGGTAGATAAAAAAATTGTGTTTTCTCTTTGTATTTGCCTCTGGGTTATTTTACTGGTTTCCCAACTCAGAATGGTAATTACTTATAGTGATTTTTTTAAAAAAACAACTTACTGGGTGAGAATGTTTTCTTGGGTGTGATAAATTTGATAAATGACTCCAAAGAACTCTAAAAAGCCAGCCAGTGCTGTTGGCCCGGCGCTGGAGAGTTGCTTCTGCCTGGAGAGGAGTCATCTAACATCTTGGTTTGTCATGCTCAGTGGTGTCTGATCATGTCGTGTGCTTGGGAACCATGAAAGAGTTTTCTTTTCAAGTCTTAGCACATCATTTTTTCCAACATTGATCAAAGATTGGAAAACTAGTATTATATACGTATCCAGGGTATTCATAACTGTCTTATAATCTTAATCTTTTGGCTATTTGGTTGGAATACATCTATGCCTCTTAAATATTGAACGCACAATATCCTTTAACCTATAACTGCAGAGTTAAAATGAATTTTATGTGAAATATTTAGTAGTGGACCACATCTTCAGCTTTTTATATGCCACAGTGGTCATTTCTTTTTCCCCTTCCATTGTCTGATAGTGAGGTCATTTTCAGTCCTCTGAGAAATTCTATTCCCAGCCAGATGCGGCTCATATATTAAAAGTAGCACCTGTGGCTAATATCACAGCAGCTTACCATAAATTTACATGGTAACTAGGATTATATCTGTCAAGACTGTTAAAAAACATCTAGATTTAATTTGATTTCCAGTATTGTAGAAGCTATCCAACATTTTGCTTCATAACTGTATTTTAAAAGTTAAAAATCACTCCATTGTTAAGTTTTATAGCACTCCTAGTGCCCATTAACTTGATTTGTTCAATGGGGGTCAGAGTCAAGCAACGTGGCTACATTAAGATCGGAAACCAACCCATTTGTGACAAATTTAGTCCTTTCGTGTGAATCTTCTCAACGTCTCTGCACTGATTGGATTCAGGTGTAGCTTATGTCAGTAGCATTTAACCTCAAAAGAATGAGCAGCATGATTGGTTGTTGTAAATTATGAAGCATTTTGCCTTTTCTTGTTTAAATGGAACTGTTGACTGCGGCCCATGCCTGACTGCTCCACTGCGTCTTCCTATACTGCAGTGGTGTGGTTTTAAAGACATCTCAGAAAGCAGGTATATGCCCTCTTTCCCCTACTTTGTGTGACCCTTCCAAACTTCTCTACTCCCCATTATCCTTTGAGTCATCTCCCACATGTCGTGGTTTGCACACCTGCAGTTATAAAATTATCTGGGGGTGTCATTCTATCATGTTGTTCACCAACTTTCCAGCATTTATGAATACAATAATGATTCACTGTAAATCAAGATAATTCACAAGTAACAGAGAATCTGCTCCTACAAATAAGAATTGAATGATGAATTTCTTTCGTGTCCTCCCATTTCGTATGGTTCCTTAAAAAGAAACTAGTAACATATTTCTTGGTTGCAAAAATTAATTCATAGTTCAACATGGAATGAAAGTTAACCTTCTGGACATTTTATAGTTTAAAACATGTAAATAATTATAAACCAATTAAGAAATAAAGCAAAGTCTTTTTCTTAGTTAGTAGTTGTAATTGCGTTGGTAACACTCTTGCTCCTGAATGAGACAGTGGTAATGTTAAGTGTTGGCTCCCAGGTTAGGGCTGAGTGCAGCTTCTCAGGTCTGTAACCCTGAATGTACCTGCCTGCTTCCAATTGGAATGAGTTCAGAAGTACTTTCTGCTCTGTTGATCACTTTTCTAGAGGGGAGATTATAAGCCCAAGTGTCACCAACGAAGTGGAACAGCAGCCGAGAATGATGCTGGAAAGCTTGTGATGGGAGAAATGATTAGGAGTGAGGCTAACCTGAGAATCACTTAACAGAAAATACCATTAACCATCATTTGGGGACCTTGAAAAAAATTTATTTCGGAAATTATGACATCTGTTTTTTGTGTTCCTAGGATAAATTGATTTCCTTGGGTGTTCCTATCTTTTTTTTTTTGGTACCGGGGATTGAACGCAGGGGCGTTCTACCTCCGCGCTATACCCCCGGCCCTATTTTTTTATACTTTATTTTGAAACCGGGTCTCACGAAGTTGCGGAGGGCCTCACTAGGTAGAGAGAGAGAGAGAGAGAGAGAGAGAGAGAGAGAGAGACAGGGAGAGAGAGAGAGAGAACGAGAGAGAGCTGAGGCTGGCCGCGAACCCGGTTCCTCCGGTTTCCACCTCCCAAAGTACTGGGATTACAAGCGTGCGCCACCACACCCGGCTGGGTGTTCCTATCTTTGAGTGTAGGTAGCCATTGCAGCTGGGCCTGGGTGGAGAGTAGGAGTGAAAACATAGAGTGGGGTGCCCAGCAGTCTCCCACAGCTCCTCTTGATTGCTTTCCCTCTGTCTCTTTTACTTCTTTGCAGCGCTTCAGGGTTGACCTTTCTGTACTCCCCCACCACACGGAGAGCTCCCTGAGGGGCAGCCACTGTGACCCAGGGCCCAGGGCCCAGGATGTTATTTGGTACAGAGCAGCAGATTAGAAACTGTGGATATACATACTTTCAGCAGCAGACTCTTGGGAAGATTCTGGAATTTACAAATACATCGAAGTTTTCAGATCCTGTACAAAAAGCAGAATCTTAAGAAATTGATTCATTTTGACGTCCAGAATTCTTTTTCTTCTTAGTAGTCCATTGCAGTTAAAAGTAAGTGTATAGGCGGGCGTGGTGGTGCATGCCTATAATCCTAGTACTTGGGAGACTGAGACAAGAAGATCACAGGTTTGAGGCCAGCCTCAGCAACTTAGACCCTGTTTCAGAATAAAACATAAAATAGGGCTGGAGGTATAGCTCAGAGGTAGAATGCTCCTGGGTTCAACCCCAGTACCACACACACACTCACACACACACACAAAGTATGTGTATGGTTTTGTTTCTGAAGGTATCAGTTGATGCTCTGAAGGAGACAGAAATCACAGAGTTGCTGGAATGAGGCTCCCTCACCATGTAGCCATCTTTGTTTTAGCCTAAAAAGGGCCCAGCAGCTCCATTTGCCAATGACCCAAGATACAACCTTAGAAGGCTGGTTTTGAGAACAGAAATAAAACTGATTTTAGAAGACCTGCTTGTTTTCCTTCCTTCCTTCCTTCCTTCCTTCCTTCCTTCTTCCTTCCTTCCTTCCTTCCTTTGTTCTAGGGATTGAACTCAGGGGTATTCTACCTCAGAGCTATATCCCCAGCCCTATTTTATTCTTTTCTTTTTTTTTTTTTTGCAGTACTGGGGCTATGAACCCAGGGGCATTCTGCCTCTGAGCTACACCCCCAGCCCTATTTTTTATTCTTTATTTTGAAACAAGGTCTCACCAAGTTGCGGAGGGCCTCACTAAGTAGCTGAGGCCGACTGGGAACCTAGATCCTCCAGTCTCAGCCTCCCAAGTACTGGGATTACAAGTGTGCGCCACCATGCCCAGTGACCTGCTTGTTTTTAGAGAGCAGCATTATTTCTCCACAACTCAAGAAATGAGTTAAATCCTAAAATAATTGCTGAAGGTATTACCTTAAGCAGTTTAAATATAGGAGAATTGGCTATAATTTAAAGCCAAGTGAACCATACTATTGCACTAAATAGGTATAAAATACTTTTGCATGCATTGACATATAAGGCAATATTTAGCTTGATTCTTTCATAAGTCCATTCCATGTTGAAAAATGAAAACTCATATTAACTGCATTTTTATTTAGAATTTTGTCTTAAGCCACACAAAATTCTATAATAATTGGTTTTTCAAATTATTGTGTAAGAGTAAAGTATATATTTCTTTTAATGAAATCCTTACTTGTCAAAGTTTGGCAGGTCCAATTGCTATCGAATGAACAAATACATACATGTCCATTTTACACGAAAGTTTCTTCATTCTATCTACACACATTTATTTCTTAAATACGTGCAACTTTTCCTTCACTAAATTATCAAAGTTAGTTGTATTTGAGAAATCATTTACTTTTGTACTGAGACCCTGTTCTAAATCTAATATTCTAGAACTATAATTAAGAATGGATTCTGCTGATAAATGGCGGGGAGAGGCAAAGAAGGAAGTTACAATACATCGCCTATTTACCAATTAACCATTACTTGCCAAAAGCACATCAGACCCACACAGCGGACATCCGCTAATCCAGCGGTTGGCTGTTCCGGGCTCTAATGCACACTGTTTTACACGTTAACGGTTTTGAAGTTCCAGGCTGAGGCTGACCTTTCACATGCGCTCCATTCACAGTAGGAATCTCCACTCACTGCTTCCTGTCAGAATGGATTATGGTGACACAGCCCAGGGCTCACTTTGGCTGCAATTAAGTTTTTGATCAGAATTATTTCGTTCACAAACAATCACATTTGCTAAAATGTTACATCTGCCCTGAGAACCACTGGCAGCCTCTCCGTTTATCAGTGTGATGTGAGTGTAATTCTTCATTTGTTTTTTATAAAGCGGCAAGCCATCTTATGTATGTTATTTAATTTTTTTTTCTTTTGCTGGTTTCTGCCTTTCATTTCATTGGTTTTGGAAGAAAACTATGTCCTGAAATTAGTATGAAGCTGCTAGAAGACTTGGGAATTTGAATGGAATTGTTTTTGGTGCAGAACAAAATTATCCAGTTGGGAGCCAACATTCAAACATTATTTCCAAAAATTGTTGATGGTGGTTCTGTTTCTCACATGAGGAAGTGTTTTAGTTTTTGAGTGTGGGGGTTTGAGGGTTTGACTCTTAGGCTGCAGTTCTTATAGTCTCCGTGCCACGAAACGTCTGCCTTTCGGCCTTTACCATGGTGCGCATCTCCAGATCTGGCACTGTTGCCACGGGAGCAAAGTGCCGGTAGCAAAGCCAGCGCGGCTCCCTGAGGCTCGGCTCCTTCTGCGGAAAAGGCACTGCTCACCGAGAAGCGGCAGCACAGATAGACTGAAGGAGCCTTTTTGCCAACCATTTTCTGTCTATAAAATGATGTAGGTATCAGTGGAAATTTTGAGTTTTACAGCTGATTTTCACTGTCTGACACAGGTGTCATCTTACCCTTTTGTGACCCTACCCATTTTGGAGAAGGGTCTGTTTGCTTGGTAGTTTTGTGTATTGAAGGGTAGGGTTCTTTGAGGGCACAAGATTAGAGTTTGGATTAGAGTGTGATTTAGAGTGGGAATTAACCTGTGCCTTAGTTTTGTGTGAGCAGAGGCTGGGAGGCTGGTGTCAAGGTGGTGGTGGCGAGGGGAAGGGCTGGAGGTAGGAGACTATGAAGTTAGAAATGCTCCAATGATGCCTGAGACATTTAGAAATATATATATATAATATATATATATATATATATATATAAATATATATTTATGTTTATGTATAATTATATATAAATGATTATTATATATAATTATACACATTTATATATATTTATATATATATTTATGTATATATATATTTTTTGTGGTACTGGGGATTGAACTCAGGGGCATTCTACCTCCGAGCTCCACCCCCGCCTTATTTTTTATTCTTTCTTTTGAAAGAGGGTCTTGCTAAGTTGCGAAAGGTCTCACCAAGTAGCTGAGGCTGGCCTTGAACCTACAATCCTCCTGTCTCAGCCTCCCAAGTACTGGGATTACAAGCGTGTACCACCACGCCTGGCCTAGACATTTTAATTACTTAAGAAATATACAGCCAGGCATGGTGGTACACACCTGTAGTCCCAGTACTTGGGAGGCTGAGACAGGAGGATCGCAGGTTCAAGGCCAGCTTCAGTAACCTAGCGAGGCCCTGTTTCCAAATAAAAAATAAAAAGGGCTGGGGGTATAGCTCAGAGGTAGAATGTCCCTGGGTTCAATTCCAGCACCCTCCCCATACATAATATATATATAATATATAATATATAATATATATATACTATATATTATATATATTATATATAATATATATAATATATATAATATATATATATAGAGTGTGTGTGTGTGTGTGTGTGTGTGTGTGTGTATTTTTGAATGCTGTTAAAGGAATTTATTACCAGGTTTTAAAATATTGCATTAAAACCTAAACCATTTCCCATTGGTTTTTTTTTTTTTTGAAGTACCAGGGATTGAACCCAGGGGCATTTTACCTCCGAGCTACACCCCTGGCCCTATTTTTTATACTTTATTTTGAAACCGGGTCTCACGAAGTTGTGGAGGGCCTCACTAAGTAGCTGAGGCTGGCTGCGAACCCGGATCCTCCGACCTCTGCCTCCCAAGTACTGGGATTACAAGCGTGTGCCACCACGGCTGGCTTCCCATTTGTTTTGATATAACCAAACTCATTTATTAATAACTCATAAAATTACAAGTGGCAAAAGAAAGGCACTGCACCAAAAAACCCCTCTTTATTTAGCTATGATATTTTAAGCTTTTTAATAAAGTAGGGCCTAGCTGCATATCTAAAACCCAAAGACTTTACTTAAATGGAATAATGTAGTTACTGGCTATATTACTATATCCTTCATGTTCCTTCTCTTCAGATTTATGAGAAGATTTTTCTTTAATCCATTATTATAATAATAATTAGTATTATGTTTTTAAAAAATATCATATTTGGAATATGCCTGACTATATTTACTGTAATTACTGGTATTTTTGTTGTTATATTTTTTTTTGTGTGTGTTGTCCTGGGGATTTTTTTTTTTGTGTGTGTGTGATACTGGGGATTGAACCCAGAGGCATTTTACCTTTGAGCTACACTCCCAGCCCGATTTTATTTCTTATTTTGAGACAGGGTCTTGCTAGGTTGATGAAAATCTCACTACTTGTTGAGGCTGTCCTCGAACCTGTGATCCTCCTGTCTCAGCCTCCCAAGTACTGGAATTACAGGCATGCACTACCACTCCTGACTTTGTTTGTTTGTTGTGGTACTGGGGATTGAACCCAGGGACATTCTACCTCTGAGCTAAACCACCTGCCCTAATTTATTTTACTTTTTTTCATTTTTAAACAGGGTCTCACTAAGTTGCGGAGGGCCTTACTAAGTTGCTGAGGCTGGCCACGAACCTGTAATCCTCCTGTCTCAGCCTCCCAAGTACTGGGATTACAAGCATGTGCCATCATGTCCAGCTTGTTTGTTTTTGAGACTGGATCTCACTATGTTGCTTAGAATGGCCTCAAACTCCTGGACTCAAGTGAAGATCCTCTTGTCTCATCCTTTAGGGTAGCTGAGATTACAGGTGCACACAATCATGCCTGGATTCATACTTACTGCTTAAATACATTTAAAGAAAATACTGAATATCATCATCATCATCATCATCATCATCATTATTTGTGGTACTGGGGATTAAACCCAGAGATGTTCTACATCTAAGCTACACCCCTAGCCCTTTTATTTTTTATTTTAAAACAGGGTCTCACTAAATTGCCAAGGATGGATTTGAACCTGTGATGCTCTGACAGTTTCCCATGTACTGGGATTACAGGTGCCCCCCCCATCATGGCTGAACAGTATTACATTTTGAGAGGAAACTCCAACTGCAGCATTAAGCATGCAAATCGCATACTTAAGTTTCTTTCACCTGTCATCATTCATTATTACCAGTCAGAATTTGTGACTTTATTTTACTTTTTACACTCAATTGATTTTTTTTTTGGTTTTGCTCAGTAAAATACATATAACAAAATTTACCATCTTTTTGGGGGGGTACTGGGGATTGAACCCGGGGGCGTCCTACCTCTGAGCTACATCCCCAGCCCTTCTTATTTTTTTATTTGGAAACAGGGTCTTTCTAAGTTGCTAAGGCTGGCCGTTAACCTGTGATCCTCCTGTCTCAGCCTCCCAAATATTGGGATTATAGGCATGCACCACCACACCCAGCTAAAACGTTACCATCTTAATTATTTAGAATTTGTAACTTTATTAAAAGTTTATGCTAATATAGCCATTTTCTTAATTTCATGTTTTGTTGATATGTTAATTTATTTTGAGATTCAGAAATTTTTAAAATTTTGTACTCATACCCTGTTCAGCCCATGTTAATGTGTATGGGGCATCTGCTGAGTCATAGGAGGAGCCTTTGTCATCTTTGAAGGGTGTTTTTAGGGAAATCTGAAGCAGTCAGGAGAAAGAATGGGACAGAGTGCCCCAGTCTCTACAAAAAAGAGACCGCTAAATGCTAAGCAGCACATGTGTAGACACTGTCCGAAGGTCTAAAACCTTAAATCCATCTAAGGAAGGCACAGCCTTCTGCTTGCAGTGAACAGCAGCTTCACATGAAATGCTCAAGATGGCTCAGAAATGCTCTTTCTGGAAAGACTGAGACAGACATCTGTGACTTGGCGTCTGTCTCACAGTATATGAAACTCAAAGATAAGTTCAGCACTTGGCTACCTTAAAGTTTTATTGGAGCTTGTAAAAACACTTCTGAGGTCCGAAATAGGTCCTTTACGCCAGACACAGAACTCTGGATTCTCTCCTAACTACCCTGAAAAATAAACTCTTACTTCCTAAACAATAGGATTGTTGGGCTCTGTGCTATGAGAAGAATTTATTTATTTATTTATTTCTATTTATTTATTGTGGTACTAGGAATTGAACCCAGGGGCATTCTGCCTCCGAGCTACACCCCCAGCACTATTTTATTTTTTGTTTTGACACAGGGTCTCCCTGTGATCCTCCTGTCTCAGCCTCCCAAGTACTGGAATTACAGGCATGTGCTAGTATGCCTGACTGGCTGGCTTGCTTATTTATTTATTTATTTATTTATTTATTTATTTATTTTTGTGGTACTGAGGATTGAACCCAGGGGCATACTACCTCTGAGCTATACCCCGAGCCCTACTTTTTATTTTGAAACAGGGTCTTGCTGAGTTACTGTGCACTGGCCTGGAACCTGCGACCCTCCTGTCTTGGCCTCCCAAACACTGGGATTATAGGTGTGTGCCACTGTGTCCAGCAAGAAGAATCATTTTTAAATTATCATAGCACTTTTCTCCTTAAGTTGGTCACATAGTGGGAGAGACCCTACCCCACCTGTCATTGGCCCACTCCCTTTTTCCCCTAATGGGGAACCTTAACCCAAGAGGGAGAAGTAATTATCCAAGGTGAGAGAGCACAACCTGTCTCCCTAGCACATTTCTCTTTCTCATTCCATGGGACTTCCTGTATCACAGGACTGGTCGGGTACCTTTCCATTACATTCTGCATGGGTCCAGAGAGATTTAAAGTCCAAGCAGAACACCATGTTTGTAAATAAAATGAATTGAAATTCTAAAAATTGTCAGGCATGCCTTTCTCAGCCTCAGGAATTTAGACCAGGTAACTACTGTGGTCCCCGCCAGCTCCAACTCTGCTGGTCCCCTGGACCCGCTCTCTGGATTGTACATTTCTTTCAGGACCACCACAGCTTATTTCTGACCTCATACCCATGCCTCATAGTCATAGTGCAGTGTATTTTTTATTATAAGCTGGTCATACTTTCCACATTTTCAAGAAAGAATACATCTCAGCCCTCTAAGGTAGGAATGCCCCCAAGTTTGTATTTGGTGCTTGAGGTAAGATTAGGCAGACCCAGAAGGCAATGGAGGCTTTGGCCTCATTATGAAACTCTTCAATATAATAATTTTGAAAACTTCAGATGTGGGTCATTTCAGAGCATTACTCTTCTCTGAGCACTAAAGGCAGAGACACATAAAGCTCTTTTGCATCCTGACTCCTACGTCTTCCCCAACCCCTCTGGAGCTGGACGTCGTAGACAAAGCAGGGCTGAGTGTGCAGGTTGGGTGGCATGTCCGCAGTCACACAAGAATCCAGTCCCCTGAGAAATCCACTCCACACATCTCTCCACAACACACGCTGCCTGACCTGAGATGACGGTGTCACTGCCGGTTCAAGTTTGGTGAGTAGATTATTTGTGCTAAGAGGTTTAGTTGTCATTGTTTCAGCACAGCAGACTGTTAATATGTGAAATAATTGGTTGCTTTAATAGGTGCTCTGCTAAAGAGGACATTATCATATCTCATGTTTTCACAGGGCATTGAGAAAAGGATTTAGAAAGACTTCTTTTTTTTTTTGCGGCACTGGGGATTGAACCCAGGGGCATTCTACCTCTGAGCTACACCCCCAGCCCTATTTTTTATTCTTTATTTTGAAACAGGGTCTCACTAAGTTGTGGAGGGCCTCACTAAGTAGCTGAGGCTAGCCATGAACTTGTGATCCTCCTGTCTCAGCCTCCCAAGTACTGGGATTACAAGCGTGCGCCACCACGCCCGGCTAGAAAGACTTCTCATTCATTCCATAAAGCCCCCAATTATGCAATTACTTGTTTAATTCTGTCCCTGAAATTCTGCAATATATATTGGTGGAGAGTTCAAAGAATCTTTATGTTTAGAAGGCTGGCTTTAAAATATAGTCTCTTCTACTTGATTGAACCATTTACATGAAATAGTTTCTAAAAGAGTTACCCATTCTGAAATTGTACAGCTTCTAGAAGTTAGTAAAGAAAACCATGGAGCCTTATGGAAAATGAGTAGGATGTTTTGTTATAAAGCGGTTTGGTTCAGGATACACAGTTGAGTGAATGTTATAACAACTGTGGGGAAAAGGGCACAGGGAAAAAATAAAAACAAAATATAAGCCGGACATGGTGGTGCACACTTGTAATCCCAGTACTTGGGAGTCTGGGACAGGAGGATCGCAGATTTGTGGCCAGCCTCAGCTACTTAGTGAGGCCCTCCACAATTTAGTGAGACCCTGTTTCAAAAAATTTTTAAAAAGGATAAAAAATAGGGCTGGGGGTATAGCTCGGAGGTAGAATGCCCCTGGGTTTAATCCCCAGTACCGCAAAAATAAAAAAACCCACAAAAAAACATTGTATATATATATATATATATATATATATATATATATATATGCCTTTTTTTCTTCTTTCTCTAAACCTTCCATAATGCTTTACTTTTATAATTAAAAAATATTTTTTAGCCAGGCATA
>PVJS01058571.1:0-11740 GCA_004027185.1 Glis glis | reverse complement strand
ATGGCTGTTTTAATATAACACTAGACATGGTCATATTTTGTACTTAGGTAATCATGATTTTTTTTTCCTGGTACTTCCTCACAGTAGTTATGTAACTGGCAGGTCATTTAACCCCACTGAGATGAATAACATGCTTTTTTCTACTTAGCAGTAAAGCATGAATATTTTCCCATGTTATTATCCTTTTACATTAGTATGTTTATGTCTGCATGGTATTCATTGTGTGGCTCAACTCTCAAATTTAATCAATCTCCTATTATGCTTAGATGTCTGTGCTATTTCCCATAGCTGTGATGATTTCCCCTGTAGCTCTATCTCTGCCAGACCTCTAATTATGAATGTTATTTTCAGATGGGATCTGCCTACCCTAGATATTTATGACAATACCAGGAAATTTCTATAGCTCAAGAATTTCTAAATATGAAAATAAATAACAGCAATTACTTTTCATTGAATATCTACTATGTGCCAGGTAATTTCTTAGGAATAATTTAGTTTAGGAAATTTTCAAGGTGAGTATTGCCATCTGTCCACCCAGCTATGGGAAAGTCCAATGAGGCTCTTTTCAGAAGTATGGCCATGATCAGCATAGTACCAATTTTTCAGCTGAGATAAGTTGGCAATAAAATAAAATCTTAGGATATAAAATCACTTGATACGGCCGGGCGTGGTGGCGCACGCTTGTAATACCAGTACTTGGGAGGCGGAGACCAGAGGATCCGGGTTCGCAGGCCAGCCTCAGCTACTTAGTGATGCCCTCCGCAACATTGTGAGACCCGGTTTCAAAATAAAGGATAAAAAATAGGGCCAGGGGTGTAGCTCGGAGGTAGACTGCTCCTGGGTTCAATCCCCGGTACCGCAAAAAAAAAAAAAAATCACTTGGTAAATGTAGTTTTTCTTTTGAGTAACTTGCTTCCAAGGAGGGCAGTTTTCATTTTGATAGTTAATAAGGATTCATTTCTGGTAGTTAACTACATGTATCATCTTTTTTCCTGTAGCACTGTTCCTGGTTATATATATTAAACACATCATCAGCATAAAGGAAACTTTACTTCCCAACATTTTGTGGCAGGAGAACTTAGATTTGATTCATCTACATGTGGTAGCAGACAGCCAGGGATACATGTTAAAGGAAAAGTGCGCACACCATAGTCCTCATGTTCTGAAACTTTTACTTATTCATTATTAACATTTGTACTCCTCAGAAACTATTTAAACATCAAATTTATGATAGTTCCAGCTCCTGTTTTCTGAGATTATATTTTAAAGTGATGCGGCTAAGTGGATTGGCTGTCCCATTCACGTAAATTGTAAACATAGTGCTTAAATTCAAGAACTGGGGAAGGTTTGGGCTCCCTGGGGGGTGCACATGTTGCAATCATATATACTAATGTTTATAAACTCCTTCAGGGATATATTCCTTCTCTATAGTAATGGAAGAGTGGAGTGATTTTGAATGACGATATTTAGTCAGAAGTCAGAGCCTTTTAGAAAAATACTAACAAATGTTAGTAGATTTTAAATCTGTGTGCTTCCCTACATTTATTTTTTTTGGTGATGCTGGGAACTGAACCCAGGGAATTCTACCTCTGAGCTACATCACCAGCCCTATTTTATTTTTTATTTTGAAATACGGTCTCACTAAATTGCAGAGGGTCTTGCTAAATTGCTGAGGTTAGCCGCAAATCTGCGATCCTCTAGTCTCAGCCTCCCAAAGTACTGGGATTATAGGCATGCACCACCACACCCAGCTTCCCTACAATTTTATACAACATGATTTGGAAGCCCAAACTGAAAAGCCTAAGATAATAGCTCATCGTTATACAATATAGGTCCATTCAAATATTCATTCATTCAGCAAATATTTATGAAGCACTTCTATGTGCCTTTTCACCTGTAGTAAGAGTCTGAAATCTGATTTGCTGATTTACTAGCCAAATTAATCTACTTCAGAAAATAAAGCAATTGGGGAGTCCTTATCATATGGATAATTGAAGCCAGAGAGCAGATGATGATCACAGCAGGAGAGAGTTATAGAGGTAGAAGAGAAAGGGGTCCATGAAGGAGCCTTTGGAAGAGCAAGGTTTAAGCTAGGGATACATAAGTAAAAGTCCCATCAAAGAGATTCTGAAAGAACACACTGTGAGCTAGTTGGAAAATGATTGTGCTTAATGGGAACAAGGTAAAACCAGAGAGAGCAGTGACTGTGCTTTGAAAATCAATCACTTATTTTATATGGAATAATTATACAGTAGTCTATTTTCATTATTATGATGACAAAATTCTTTCCTATCTTAGGTTATAAATAAAATCATATAGTGTTTTGTCCCCTCATCAACGTTGCTTGAATAAATGAACAACATGTTTTATATATACTTAGTTTATCACCAAATGTTGAATGTGTATTTTATAGCCCAAAGCTGAATAATAGCTGTTAAAAAAACCCAAAATTTAATTCCCTACTGTCTCTGAGACAGGTCCAATATGATTTCAAGAATTCATTAATTTTTCTTGCTATATATGACTACTATTACCATCAGCTAATTTGCTAATGTTAACGTATTTTTAGACATTATCTGGACCAGCACTTTATCCACTCTCCAAACCAATAAAAAGTCATTTTGGTCACTGTTAAGATTATTCAACTAAGTGAACATCAGCCAAATCTTTGCTACAGCTAAAAATTATCCAATTTGCAAATTCAAAATTTAATTAAGTGAATTCAAGCCATGGATTCTCTCTGCGGAGCTGCACATCTGGAGATACTTGCAGGATTTGCACCTTCCATTTCGCTGCTGCTGCTGGTTCCAATAGCACAGTCAGGGTATTTGTAATAAGCCAACGGGTTATTAGTAGATTCGGAGCAGAGTTTATGAGCAAATACTCGAAGGGGAGGGGAAGGACCAGGGCAGAGCAATAGTTACGGAGGGAGATCTGAATATTTCAAATTCTGAGATCCCTAGAATATAGAGGCTGTTTACTCTCACTCCTACTAAAACTGCTGCCACCTTTGTGCATATGACACAATATTGGTGTTAATACTTCAGAGAAACCTTAATTGGGCCTTTCAAAAAAATCTCTTAGCCATATCTCCAGTTCCTTGGTATGTTAGCATCAGATCTCCAGGACTGTTAAATGGCTGGGCCACTTAGATCAGTGTATATCTCCATACATTTAAAAAGTTGTGCTGCTTTCTTTTCTTTTTACCAAAGGTTTTGAAGTTTTGTTCATTTTAGATATTTGTTGCATAAGCAACATTATAACATTATTAAATATTTGGCTTGGAGAGTTGGCAGGATAATGGGTGATTTTTAAAAGTGTTCCTTCTATTTCTGTTAATTTTCCATGTTTCCTTTCTGTGACTCTATTTTGATATACTTTTCATAATATCATGTGATGTGACAAGAAAATCGAATGTAACACATTTCTATTTTTAAAAGGGATTCAATGGGAAAATAGGTTCCTTTACAGACATTTACTACAGGGCCAATTTAGTTGATATGCCAGCTTGTACTTTAGTAAATTTTCCAGTATGTTAGGAAATGTACCCTTCTCCCTTCCCATGCAGGGCAATATGTGCTCCTGATGTTGAAATGATTAACTGTATTTGCTAACCCAGTAGAGGGCATGTTCAGCTTCAAGTGCATGGTATAGACTGGGAGAGGGTGCGACCATGACACTAGTTTCTATTCCTAGTTCTGCCACTTATTGTTTGAGCTTGAACCTGGCTTGGACCTCAGTTTCCTCATGAATAAACGAAAGAAATTGTGCTAGATGAGCTCAAAGTGTACTTTGGTTATAATTACCCTGATCAGTCGTGGAGCTAAGATCCATTGCTTTTATAGTGCAAAACACAAACAAGAAAATGAAAAAGAAAGAAATACCGCCCTATTGGTAAGTTCCCATGCATTTAGGCAGAAACACATTGTGTCTAAGGGTATGCGCTCTGGAGCTAGCTTATTTGAATTTGAAACTTACCTCTAACTCCTACAAACTATGTGACCTTAGCAGTTACTCACGATTCTTTTTTTTTTTTTTTTTTTTTTGCGGTACCGGGGATTGAACGCAGGGGCGTTCTACCTCCGCGCTGCGCTACGCCCCCGGCCCTATTTTTTTTTTTTATGCTTTATTTTTGAAACCGGGTCTCACGAAGTTGCGGAGGGCCTCACTAGGTAGAGAGAGAGGGAGAGAGAGAAAGAGAGAGAGAGAGAGAGAGAGAGAGAGAGAGAGGGAGAGAGAAACAGAGAGGAGAGAGAGGAGAGAGATCGATCGATTGATCGATCGATGGATCGTGTGCGCGCGCATGCGTGCTGAGGCTGGCCGTGAACCCGGATCCTCCGGTCTCCGCCTCCCAAAGTACTGGGATTACAAGCGTGCGCCACCACGCCCGGCTAGTTACTCACCATTCTTATGCCTCAGTTTTCTCATCTGTCACATGGGTGAGATAATAGTGCCTAGATACCTGATTGTTCTGATAAGAATGACTTAATGTATGTAAATCTTTCATATTCAAGAGTTGATGATAAACAGTGCAGGTTATTTCAAGTAGTCCTGCTAGATAGTGTCTATAGAGATTACATAACAATAGCAGTCTCTGCATTCTCTCAAAGATGCCTTGTAGAAAAGAAATGTCATTATTAATTTTATGGCCAGAGTGCTTTTATTATAGCAGAACAATTCACAATAGCCAAATTATGGACTGAACTTAGGTGTCTGTCAACAGATGAATAAAGAAAATGTGTATGCACTCAGTGAAATTTTACTCAGCCATAAAGAAGAACAAAATTATGCCATTTGCAGGAAAATGATGGAAGTAGAAAATATTATGCAAAGTGTGATCAGCCAGTCTCAAGAAGATAATAGTGGAAGAGGATGGAGGAAGGAGGTGAGGAGAGGAAAAAGGAGAATTTATGAAGGAAACAGTACAAATAATACTATGTCCATAGATGAAGGTATCACTAACAATCTCAGATACTAGCATGCATGGGGAGGGAGGAGAGCATGGTGGGATGTGGAGGGAAACACACCAAGTGCTTTTTGTATGTATGTTTGTATCTCTTTGAACCTCACTATGATGTATAATTACAATGCACCAATAAAAATATTAAAAAGATGATTGTCCTTGCTAATAATATTATTTCAATGCTAATCATTTTATTGAGGAAATGATATTTTATTTATGCTTTTGCTTATTATCAAACAATAATAATTTGGGTCATAACCCATTTCTTTAAATTATCATTTGGCAAATTGGGAGCCACATTCAGTAATCATTCATATTTGTAGATGACAATCTTCCTGGGGTTTTGAAATAGCTAATGTTATTTTTTATTACCTTTGGTCAGAGTCTGGTCTGTTTCTTTTGTCCCCTGGACTCACATCTAGAAAGAAGCACATCTGGGTTTCAGTAGCTCCATGCAAGGTCTGCTTAGAGTCCACACCTTTCCAGTGTAACCATGGCCAAGCTCTTCTCACCTGCTTGGCTACATGGTTTCTAAATTGTATTCACAAAGAACTGACAGGGGGTTTGGGTTAAGGGTTTCCTTTATTTTTAATTACTTTAGTAGACAAGAATGGCTGGGAGATGTCGTAGGAAACTCCTTTTCATCAGAAGTGCTAGGTAGGGAGAGGCATGGTGGATATCCATTGACTGAGAGTCAGCAGACCCAAGTTCTTTTCCAATCCCTGTCACTATTCACTCTCCCTTCCTTTGGTGTCTCCCTAAAGCCCTGCGATTCACTGAACCTTGTTAACTTGGCTGGGAAAAGATCAAAAAACAAACAACTGGGACACTAGTTCCTATTTGTAAATCTGTCAACATTTAGTTCCTTGCCACAGCATGTTTGCTGTGATCTGGACACAGCCTGATCTTTCTTTTCCATATAGACCTAATGGAGGGCACTGATTGTTTCCTTTCTTCCTTTACCAGGGTGTCATGAGGACAAATGTGATAAAATTAGGGATACACCATTTGAGCTGTTTGGGAGGAAGCTACTATCTTACTAAAAGGCATTAGTATGATTAGGTGTAATGCCATTAATATTTCCCCAAACTGCCTCTATTCTGTTAGTGCTATAGGCAATTTCTGTGGCTGGAGAACATCTCCAGTCATGCTTTTATTTTAATGAGAACTGATGACATTGTTGCTTCCTTGCTCTTAAAGAACACACACACACACACACACACACACACACACACTCCCTCATACAGTGAACTGACACAGAAACTCAGCACATTGCATTTTTACCTTGCCACTCTTTAAAAACAAAACAAAACCACAAACTAAATGCTGGTCTTCATCACCCAGCATTCAAAGTTCCTCATTCTTTTATTGTGTTAACAGTGGTTAACATGAGCTCTGTCCTCTTAACAAACTTTTAAGCGCACAATACTGTATTGATAACTATAGATTACAATTCTGTACTGTTTGAATAACTGAAATGTTATGCCATTTGAATAGCAACTCCCTAATTCACCTTATCCCCAGCCCCTGGCAGCCACCATCCTATCCTCTGTTTCTATGTGTTTGGCTATTGTGTGTGTGTGTGTGTGTGTGTGTGTCTGTGTGTGTGTGTGTGTATTATATAAATGGTATTATGTAGGTTATGTCCTTATCTGATTGGTTTATTTCACTTAGCATAATGTTTTCAAAGTTCACTCATATTGTAGCATACAACAGGATTTCCTTCCTTTTAATGATGATGATATCCTACTGTATTCTTATATTTTTATCCATTGATGGATATTTGGTTTGTTTCCATATCTTGACTATTGTGACTCGTACTGCAATGAACATGATAGTGTAAATATCCCTTCGAGATGCTAATTTTAATTCCTTTGGATAAATACTCAGAAATGATATTGCTGGGTCATATTGTAGTTCTATTTATCATTTTTGAGAAACGTCCATATTGTTTTCCAAAGCAGCTGCACCATTTTATATTCCCACCAATAGTGTGCATGGGTTCTAATTACTTGACATCCTTGACAACACTTCTTATGTTTTGTCTTTTTGATAACAGCCATTCTAGCAGGGATGAAGTGGTATTTCATTATGGTTTTGATTTGCATTCCTCCAGAAATAAGCCCAAGTATATATAACCAGTTGATCTTTGATATGAGTACTAAGAGTATACAATAAGGAAAGAACAGTCTCCTCGACACATGGTGCTAGGAACACTGGATCTCCAAATACAAAATAATTAAATTAGACCCATATTTTATATCATACACAAAAATAAATTCAAAGTGGATTAAAGACTTAAATGTGAGTTCTGAAATTGTAAAACTCCTAGGAGAAAAGCTTCTTGACATTGTTCTTGTCAGTGAATTCTTGGATATGGCACCAAAATCACAGGCAGCAAAAGTAAAATATGATATTACATAATGGCAGAGTTGTCAATATTGTTAAAGTGGACAAAATAGTGGGACTTGAAATCAGAGAAAAAAATGTAACAGTTCTCTGTCCCTTATGACATTACATCTCCTATTTCTTACCATATTTCAAGCAAAACTACACCTCTTAAATCAGCTCCCTGAATCCTGACGATATCCAGGAACTCAGATCTATCCTCATTATCTCTGATCATGCTTGCATTCCTGACCTTAAGGACCATCCCCCAACCCTGATTAAAGTCATCAACCCAAAAGAGCTGCTTCAGCTGAGAATGCTCTGTCACATTAAATCCCTTCCCTTATTTCCGCACCCCAACAGTATTGAGCACATCCTTCCTCAACCTGCTGGGCTCTGATCACGTACATGGTCTGATCCTTGATCCTAAACACCTATTGGTGACTGATTGTGGAAGTCAGATCTAAGGCAGGGGGCGGGAGCAAAGGAATTAAATTAGGGGTGTGTGGGAAGAAGAGAGAAATAAAGGGGGATAAGTTAGGGGACTAATTATGAGAGGGACTTTTGTAGTCTGGCTCCTGAACCTAGAGTTAATGCCCTATGCCTGGGGATGGACATTGGGGATGAGTTGAATAAAGTAGGCTGATCCTCAACTTCCCCGACTGTGGACCATGGTCCAAGCAGACTATTGAACTGTATCAGCTGAATGTGTAGGGAAGGACTGACTAAATATTCTCTAGAATTCTGTGAGACTCAATGATAATGTAAATAATTGTTCTGTGGGATCTTCAAAGGAATATGTCTTCCCATTCACTCCTCGCATATCGACCTATAGGTGGCATTTAGTAGTTGCTCAATATAGGATCATTTATTCAGAATAATTCTGGCATTCCTTAGCATGCCATATGGAACCCTGCTACTTGACTGTCTAATTTCTCAACACAACAAGTCCTCTCCCTAATATTCATGTATGTGTGAATGTTGACCCCCACACATATCCCTCTGAACAGTGGTACTCTGAATGGGCCATATTTTTTTCACATCCTTTTGCCATTGTGCCCACTATTTCTTTACGTATGTCATTTTGCTGTAACGCTTGTCCAATCTTCCAGTCATAGCATAAGCATTACTTTGTCTAAAAAGCTCTTCATGATAATCCTAGAACTTCTGCAGGTGTTTCTTTTCTGTATTCTCAGAACATTCCATTATAAGGCACTCTTGTCATAAGAGTGAAATCAACAAAACTTGACAGTTTTGTTTCTGATCTCATCTCATATTGAACTGTGAGCTTGTACAGGGCAGAAGCTGCATCTTACTCATTTCTTTTTTGTCTCTGGTGTTTAACCCAAGGCCTGACTCATGAGGCTTTCGATGTCTATTTCCTGGATATAGGAATGGAAAATTTCTTCTTTTCCTACTTATCTTTTATTCTCTGTTCTGCCATTTTTGACCCTTTTCTTCACCTGGATCATAGATCAAGAAGCCACGAAAATTAATGGGCATTGATAAGTAAACTCTTTTTGTTCTTATTCAGGAAACAAACTGGACCTGTTATAACATGACTTTCTTCTGTGATTTATCTGCCATTAGTGACAAAAAATTCTTCTGGAAGCATCCATAGTGCTGATTATCATTTCTATTCTCTAGAGATTATTAACATTTATCAACCAGCTGTTTCATGGGAAGAGCTTTAGCAATTGTCTAACAGTTTTGTAGCTAATTGCAGGAACAAAGTGGCAACTAATGCAAATTTTTGTTTTTAAAAGAAAACATTCTCTCCCTAATCAAGTCCACATGGTAAAGAAAACATGAAATTATTACTGATCAGCATTCTGGAGCCAGGAGAGTGGTGAAGAGGTAGACTCTTTTTGATTCCTAGTTAAGAATTTGAATGGTAAGATGTTACATGTTTCAAGGGAATTTGCAGAATCCTGTTATACAAAATGCTGAAGACAACATCAGGTAAGGTTTGGCTCAGGAATTAAAAGGAATGGGTAAAAAGTGCTTCAGAAATTAGAGAAGCCCAAGTTGATGGGAATGGAAAGGCTTTTAAGTATGGCTTTTTCAGCGATCCTCTTTCTTTTTCTTTTTCATTTTTTGCTTATCTAGCCCTTTAAAGGATAAAAGTATTTCAACAAACTATATAACTTCTCATATGTCTTTATATTGAGGCGCATATATACTTTTGTTTTATACTGAGGATTGAACCCAGGGGCATTCTACCTCTGAGCTACACCCCAGCCCTATTTAATTTTTTATTTTGAAACAGTGTTTTGCTAGGTTTCTGAGGGCCTTCCTAAGTTTCTGAGGCTGGCTTGGAACCTGTAATCCTCCTATTTCCACCTCCCAAGTACTGGGATGGCAGAGGTGCACCACCATGCCTGGCATGTGTACACATTTTAATCATGAGTTTAAGTGGTTGCAAAGGACATAATTTCCAGCATATTGTATATTGATTACACACTTTACACTATATTTTCATAACATTGGCATTGCTCATTTAGCTCATTCATTCTATAGAATATGTCTACCATGTAACCTCAATAGTGAAACCAATGCTTTTATCGAACCCATTCTACCAACTCGGATTGGCTTCTTGTTTGAAAGTGTCTGATTTCATTACATCCCCCTGTTAATTGTAATGTGAGGATAGGCACATAAGACCCAGAGTCTTGCCATGGTTTGTCACCTGGATGAAATAATATGCTGTTCCATTAATTATTCTTATCAAAATATTCTGATTTGCTTTCCAGGGACGTTCCCTTGGGAGCTCCTAAGTTCTTGGCTCCTTCCTTTGTTATTCTGTACCCCAGAGGGAGGTACAGAACATGAAATGATATTCCATGCTAAAATTCAGGATAATCAAGAGGTCTTCTCTTCTTTTGTCAAATGGGAAAAGAGACATGTGGAAATGTCCATGGAAAGGAGAATCTACAAATGATGGGCAGATATCCCAAACTACTCATCCACTGGAGATTAATATATCCAAATTTGAAACTCTCTCATCTTGTCTACTCCCTGTTTGTGTCAAGGAGCCATCCGAGACCTAGAAAGACAAGGACTCAACTAAGGTGGCCATGCTTGTTACTAGTGGCAGAGCCAGTACTAGAATATAGGTATTTTGATTTACCAATCAGTGTCTTCCTGCCTCATCTTGTTTTATTAACTGTCCTATAGTTAAGTGTCTAGCCATTCATAGTGGGATTTTCTCATAGAATAGGTCTTGACCTTGAATTTCTTCACAGGGAGGTATGTGTACATAGAGAACTCTAGGGTAGTAGTTATTTTTTGTATCTGCTCTGACTTTATTGCAGGTTAAGCAGGTAGTATGACTACTTAATAACCTTTCATTCAAAAACCTATAATTTAAGAAACCTGTTTTATGTTAGTGGAAAAGGCACTTTACTATGAGAGCAAAATTATTGGAGATTAGCAATTATTTGAATAGTTTACTATTTACCTCATTTTATCAGTTTCCTGGATTTAGTTTTAAGGTCTCAAAGTACACTTAGTAATCTGGTGCATAATGGCTTTGGAGTCAGACTGCATTGGTTCAAATACTGGTCTGCCTCCTGTAAGTAGTATGATTTTGAACACATTGTTAACCTCTCAGTAGCTCAGTTTCACTCTCCATAAAATGGGTTGTGAGGGTTAAATATATTTCAAGTGCTTAGAAGTGCCTGCTATAATTATAAATCCTCAATAAATGTCAGCTATTGTTATCATCACTGTTGACTGAACCATCAAGTAATCTAACCGTAAAGGCTCCAGGGTGGCTTGCCTATGGTAACTAACCAGGTCAGGAAGTGCATTAATTCTGCACACAGGCAAGCTCCAAAGTGGAGAGGGCAGACCAAAGGGGCTGGAGAGTATTATAGAAGGTTCACCAAGCTATATCTAAAAAAATGGTTTAGGACAATGCTGTCCAGTGGAGCTTTCTATCATGATATAAATATTCAATATTTACACTATCCTCTGTGAGAGCTACTTGTCACATATGCTTCTCAACACTTGAAACTTGACTAATCCAAGTGAGATGATTTTTTCATTGTATTTAATATTAACTAATTTATAGTTAAATTTAAATAGCTGCCTATGGTTAGTGGTGAACACACAGCACTTCAGCTTTGCTTTTGTCAGTTACCTTAAACCTTTTAGTAGTAAGCCAACTTAAATGGATCACAAGAACAGTGGCGCACGCTTGTAATCCCAGTACTTTGGGAGGCTGAGACCGGAGGATCCGGGTTCGCGGCCAGCCTCAGCTCTCGCTCTGTCTCTGTCTCTCTCTGTGTCTCTCTCTCTCTCTCTCCTTAGTGAGGCCCTCCGCAACCTCGTGAGACCCGGTTTCAAAATAAAGCATAAAAAATAGGACCGGGGGCGTAGCACGGA
>PVJS01058570.1:0-11742 GCA_004027185.1 Glis glis | reverse complement strand
GATCCGGGTTCGCGGCCAGCCTCAGCTCTCTTGCTCTCTCTCTCCCTGTCTCTCTGTCTCTCTGTCTCTCTCTCCTTAGTGAGGCCCTCCGCAACTTTGTGAGACCCGGTTTCAAAATAAAGTATAAAAAATAGGGCCGGGGGCGTAGCGCGGAGGTAGAACTCCCCTGCGTTCAATCCCTGGTACTGCAAAAAAAAAAAAAAAAAAAAAAAAAAAAGAAAATAGGGATACTGACAACTGATAGTTTCTGATCCGTTCTGCTTTCCTAGTCACCCAAATATCCATACATACTTCTCTCCCCACATATTTATTTCCCCTCTGGGGGCAGAGATCACCAAAGTCCCATCCAGTTTCTGCATCCAGATAAAAGATCACAGCCTCCAGCTAGTGCTGTCTTCTTTATAATGTCCACATATGATTCTTTGTGGTCTGGTAGCCTACACTCTAAAAGATGAATTATCTACTTCCAATCTTCCCTTTGTAAATTGTGGATTAGAAAGGGAGAAAGCCAAAGCCACTTTTCTTGTTGTTGCTCAGGCTGGTCTCAAACTCCTGGGCCAAGTGATCTCCCACCTTAGCCTCCTCTCCTTGTGCCACCATGCTGGGCTGCTATTTGTTTTAAATCTAATTTTGGAAAAGAGAGACAAGTGGGAAACACACAGCAGTCTCTGATTCGTTACAATCATGAAATCCCACAAAGCAGTAAGTGCAAAGACACCGCCCCCCCCCCTGGCCTGGAAGTAGAGGAAGTTCTGAGGTTATCCAACCTGGGAGTTCCTATTCCTGCTCCCCGGAGAGGGGTTAGTGGGAAAAGTGGACAACTCTCTCCTGAATCCTTGTCCCTTCCTCTCCATGGCCCCAGTATTTGTCCCATGGAAAGTTCTTCCTGCTCATCCTACTCTATGGCCACATATGAAATAGGCTTTGTAGAATGTGCAGCACTTGGGGCTGCTTAGTTTTCAAAAGGGACTTCCATGCTACAGGACTAGAGGCATTTGTCAAGTAATTATAAGCCAAAGGATTCCTCTAGACATTCTTGAAGTCTAGCGCCTGATCTTTTATGGAAAAGGTATGGGAACAGAACCCCTCTAAAGCCTCCAGAGGGAATCACAGCACTGCCAACACCTTTATTTCAGGCCATAGAGGCCCACGTCAGACTTCTGATCTCCAGAACTGTAAGATAATGAATTCATGTTGTGTTAAAAAATGAGGTTTGTGATAACTTGTGATAGCAGTAGCAGAAAATTGACATAGAGCCTTCTACTTGTTAATACAGGGAGGCTAGCTGGATGTGGTGGTGCACAGCTGTAATCCCAGTACTTGAAAAGCTGAGATAGGAAGATCACAGGTTCAAGACCAGCCCCAGCAACCTAGAAAGACCCTGATTCAAAACAAAAAATGTAAAAAAGGGCTTGGGGTGCAGTTCAGAGGTAGAATGCCACTGGATTCAATCCCCTATAACACACACACACACACACACACACACACACACACACACACAGAAGCTATGATACTGCTGAACCCTTCCTTACAAAGGAGGAAAGCTGGAGCGACGAGGAGAAGCGTGTTGGTGCCAGCTCTGCCCCTGGTTCTTTGAACGCCTCTCCTTGTGCCTTGTGGAGAAGCACAGTAGAGCTGGCAGTAACAACTTCCAACCAGGCACCTGCACAGGCCCAGATTCAGGACTTCACCAAATCTGTCATTTTGCTCCCTGGCTATTTGATTCTTGGCACCGCTCTCTAACTTGCTACTATCTGCCTCTGTCTCTTGCCCTCAGTCTGAAGATCCAGAATTCTCTCCACCAGCTCCTGCGGCTCAGCCCTCCATAGCTCTATGCTTGGCATGTGTCCTAGATTCCTGTGGGATTTACAGCCTCATCTAACAGGTCTTCTCCCCGCTGCCCGGGGCTGCAGCACTCCCACCACCTGGCTGGGCCTTATGACTGACTAGAGGAAGCAGAGGCTCAGGGAAGAAGGATGTTGTTTTTGGAGGACTGTACTGCCCAGGATTTAGCATGCAGTAAATGACAGATTCCACCCACGAGACATCAGAAAAGCAAAAAGACTGTACAACGGGTAACAATGAAGAATTGTAATAAGCTGTTCAAGCCTTATAAAACAGAAATAAATGTCCTGTCTGCATAGCCTTCTTTTTTTTATTTTTATTTTTTTTAATTTTTTTTTTTGCGGTACCGGGGATTAAACCCAGGGGCGTTTTACCTCCGCGCTACACCCCTGGCCCTATTTTTTTTTTATACTTTATTTTGAAACCAGGTCTCATGAAGTTGCGGAGGGCCTCACTAGGTAGAGAGAGAGAGAGAGAGAGAGAAAGAGCTGAGGCTGGCCGCGAACCCAGATCCTCCGGTCTCCGCCTCCCAAAGTACTGGGATTACAAACGTGCACCACCATGCCCGGCCTCTGCATAGCCTTCTTAAGAAGACCAACAATACTATGAAGAATATAATCCAGCAATTAAATTCAACATTATTAAATCATAAATTTGACTTATCCAGGGCAGATATGTTAATTATATAAATATTAAATATTAATTACTAGACTTCAATTAATGCTTTGCTGGCAGCTTCCTTGTATTTAGAATAATTTTGACAGAAACAGAGGACCCAAGACTCATCAAAAGGTATTCCGAAGACAGGTGTGGTGGCATGCACCTTAATCCCAGTACTTGGGAGGCTAAGACAGGAGGATCACAGGTTTGAGGCCAGACTCAGCATTTTAGCAAGACCTTGTTTTAAAATAAAAAGGGCTGGGGGTGTAGCTGGGAGGTAGAATACCTCTGGGTTCAATCCCTAGTACTCCCCCCCACACATACATACACACAAAATAGGGCTGAGGGTCTAGCTCAGAGGTAGAATGCCCCTGGGTTCAATCACCAGTACCAAAAAACAGGTATTCTAAAAGACAGCTTTAGTTGTAACATGCATTATGAACACACTATATATTCAACAAGAATGCAATAGCTAAGTAAATTATGCACAGAAATAAGATTAAGTTTTATATGATCATTCTAACTTATTTTTAGAAAAATCCTAATATGAGAAATTATTTATTTTATAGTAAGTGAAAAAAGCAAGATGGAAGATAATACATGGTATTATTTCAACTTTATAAAAATATACACTGAGAAATATTAGAGTAAATCAGAGTAGATAATATATATGCATTAAAGTGATATAAAGGAATAGTTGTTGATATAGAAAGACATTTACATTATATCCTTGGGTGAAAAGGGACAGATATTATGAGGCTATTTTTAAAAAATATATATTTACATATGTTCATTAAATATATGTTATATATTTATATATGTTCATTAAATATCTGGTAGGACATGAAACATTAGTAGTATTATCTCTAGGTATAAGGCCATTTTTTCCTTTGCTTTCAGTATTACCTAAATTTCTTTATAATTACTATATATTAATTTTCTATGGATATTAAAAAACACAGTTACTCTCAATTGGGGAAAAAAGCAAAGGAAAATACTCAAGAAAATACCCAACATGTTAACAGTAGTTGCCTCTACACAGTGATTTCTTTTATCTTGTTTTTTTTTAACACATCACATCCCAACATTTCTTTAAAGAAGATGCAGTTACCTTCTTTTTTTTTCTGGCACTGGGGATTGAACCCAGGGACATTCTACCTCTAAGCAAAACCCCCAGTCCTATTATTTTATTTTATTTATTTATTTATGTATTTTTTTTGCAGTACCGGGGATTGAACCCAGGGGCGTTCTACCTCCGCGCTACACCCCCGGCCCTATTTTTTATACTTTATTTTGAAACCGGTCTCACGAAGTTGCGGAGGGCCTCACTAAGTAGAGAGAGAGAGAGAGACAGGGAGAGAGAGAGAGAGAGAGAGCTGAGGCTGGCCGCGAACCCGGATCCTCTGGTCTCTGCCTCCCAAAGTACTGGGATTACAAGCGTGCGCCACCACGCCTGGCTCTATTTTTTTATTTTGAAACAGGGTCTCCCTTAATTGCTGAGGCTGACCTTGAACCTCCGATCCTCTTATCTCGGCCTCCCAAGACTTTTATTTTTTCAATGTTTTTTACAAACCCTTAAATTCTCCTTAATCTGATACATAGCTACACTACCTTCATTTTGTCTGGTCTTTGCCTATTTCACCTTTTTCTATCCTTTTATTTTTAATCCTCTGTGAGCCTCTGTTTAGGTATGTCTCTCATATAATTTTAAGATTTTATTATTGTATTGATTCGGATAATCTGTCTTTTAATTGGTGGGTTTAGTTTGTTATGCATATTATGTCCTGATATATTTGAACATAAACTACTATATTATTTTGTTTTTTATTTACATTTCTGTTTTTCTTTCTTTCCTCCTTTATTGGTTCTGAGTGGATTAGCAAAATTTCTACCATCTATCTGTGTATGTGTGTGTGTGTGTGTGTGTGTGTGTGTGTGTGTGTATGTTGCTGGGGATTGAACCCGAGGGCATCCTGCCTCCAAGCTACACCCCCAGCCCTGTTTTATTTTATTTTATTTATTTTTTATTTGGAAACAGGGTCTCACTAAGTTGCTGAGAGCCCCACTAAGTTGCTGAGGCTGGCTTCCAACCTGTGATCCTTCTATCTCAGCCTCCAAACTACTGGGATTACAGGCGTGCATCCACCAGGCCCAGCTTTTTTTTTTTTTTAATCTCACTGATGTGAAGACTATTTGTTATGTCTCTCTAACTTTTGGGACTACTCTTTATTTAATTTATTTATTTTTGCACTAGGGATTGAACCCAGGGCATTCTACCTTCAAGCGCATCCCAGCCCTATCTTATTTTTTATTTTGAAACAGAGTCTTCAAACTCTGTTTGAAGGATGAGTTGCTGAGGATCTTGCTAAACTGCTGAGGCTGACCTTGAAGAACCTGTGATCCTCCTGTCTCAGCCTCCCAAGTACTGGGATTACAGGTGTGAGCCATTACACCCAGCTTCAGTTACCCTTTATTTTAATTTTTATTTTATTTATTTTTTCTGGTGTTGAGGATTGAACCCACGGGCATTTTACCACTGAGCTAAATCCCTAGACCTTTTTATTTTTATTTTGAGACAGTGTCTTGCTTAATTGCCCAGACTGGCTTCAAACTTGCTATCTGCCTGCCTCAGCCTCCTGAGTAGCTAGGATTACAGGCATGAGCCACTGAACCTGGCTATTTTGGATAATATATTTAACTATATTACTTTTCTTTTTTTTTTTTTTTTTGCGGTACCGGGGATTGAACGCAGGGGCGTTCTACCTCCGCGCTATGCCCCCGGCCCTATTTTTTATACTTTATTTTGAAACCGGGTCTCACGAAGTTGCAGAGGGCCTCACTAAGTAGAGAGAGAAACAGAGAGAGAGAGAGAGAGAGAGAGAGCTGAGGCTGGCCGAGAACCCGGATCCTCCGGTATCCGCCTCCCAAAGTACTGGGATTACAGGCATGCGCCACCACGCCCGGCTCACTATATTACTTTTCTAACAATGTCTGAAGTTATTCAACAGTTCTATCATACTCTAGAACAGAACCTTAGCACGGGCCATTTTTATCTACTCCACCATCTTTGACATGCTGGCTTTGGCCTGCATATTTATTGCCTCATAGTTGCAGTATGGTTGCCAAAACTCCATTAGGTGTCAAGTTTACATCCAAGGTAGAAAAACTGGTGTGGATGGGAAAGATAAAGGTTATATCCATTCTGTTTATTAAGAAAACAAAAATGTCCTTATATGCTACTAGCAGAATTCCAAATAGTTTGCATTGGCCAGAACCAAGTCACATGGCTATACCAGCTGCAAAGGAGGCTGCAAGAGGGAGGGCAACACCAGGCGTGGTGGTGCACGCTTGTAATCCCAGTACTTTGGGAGGTGGAGACCAGAGGCTCAGGGTTCACGGCCAGCCTCAGCTCTCTCTCTCTCTCTCTCTCTCTCTCTCTCTCTCTCTACTTAGTGAGGCCCTCCGCAACTTCGTGAGACTCGGTTTCAAAGTAAAGTATAAAAAATAGGGCCGGGGGTGTAGTGTGGAGGTAGAACACCCCTGGGTTCAATCCCCCAGTACCGCAAAAAAAAAAAAAGAAAAGAAAAGAGGGAAGGCAACAATTGCATTTGCCAATAGATTAGCATCCCATTCCCATTTAGGCAAAACTTGAAAATGGCTTATAAAGAGGGAACAAAATACATACCTTCTAAGATCTGGAGCCAGTCACTTTCCTTGGTTGTAAAACTAGCACATTGGGTTAGATTAACTTTATTGGTGATCTATAGTGATGAGGGAATGGATCAGACTAATAATACCAAAGCCAGGCATGGTGGTACATGCCTATAATTCCAGTACTTGGCGGGGGGACAGGGAGGGGGGAGGGGGGCTGAGACAGGAGGATGGCAGATTCACAGCCAGCCGCAGCAACTTAGAGAGGCCCTCTGCAATTTAGTGAGACCCTGTTTCAAAATAAAATAGAGCTGGGGGTATAGCTCAGAGGTAGAATGCTCCTGAGTTCAATCCTTAGTACCACAAATAATAATAATAATTATAATTATAATTCAGTTCGGCTGCCAATTTTTAATTGGGTTGTTTTTTTTAGTGTTACGCTTTTTAAGCTCTTTATATATTCTAAGTATTAGACCTTTGTCAAATGGGTAGGTGGTGAAGATCTCCCATTCTGTAGGTTCTCTCTGTAGAATATTGATGGTTTCCTTTGCTGCACAGAAGCTTTTTAATTTAATGCTATCCCATTCATTAATTCTTGTTTTAATTTCCTGAGCTTTCAGGATCTTATTGAGGAAGTTTCTACCTGTACCTATATGGAGTGTTGGCCCTATGTTCATCATCTTTAGCAATCAAGGAAATGCAAATCAAAACTACACTGAGAGTCCATCTAGCTCCAGTTAGAATGGCAATCATCAAGAAAACAAATAATAATAAATGCTGGCAAGGATGTGGAGAAATAGGAACCCTATTACACTGTTGGTGGGACTGCAAACTAGTACAGCTGCTTTGGAAATCAGTGTGGAGGTTTCCTAGAAGATTGGGAATGGAACTATCATATGACCCAATGTTAGTGCTACTGGGCATCTTCCTAAAGGAAATGAAATCAGAATATTATAATCATACTTGCATATCCATGTTCATAGCAGCACAATTTACAACAGCCAAATTATGGAACCATCCTAGATGTCCATCAACAGATGAATGAATCACAAAACTTTGGTATATTCACACAATGGAATTCTACTCAGTCATAAATAAGAACAAAATTACACCATTTGGAGGAAAATGGGTGGAACTTGAGAATATTTTACTAAGTGAGTACACCCAGTCCCAAAGAATGAGTAGATGTATGTTCTCCCTTATATGTGGAAGCTAGAAAGATATTTGGAAATAAGGGCAACATCAGATAGATGAGCAGAGACTCCAGGGGAATAACAGGGTGATTAGGGAAGGGGGGAATGAAGTCATAAAGAATGCAGTAGAAGAAATAATACTATGAACGTATAGAAAATTTCCAATTCCAATCTCAAAGACTTGCGGGGTGAAGGAGGGACCTGGTGGGGAGAGCAACAAGAGTTGTGTGCATGTATTTTTCTAACACTCTGTACCCCAATATGATGTAAAATTATGATACATCCAATAAAAAATAAACAGAATCGAAATGAAAGGAAATAATAATAATAGTAATACCAAAATGGAAAATATCTGAGAGGAAAACAAGTTTGAGACTGAGTGAGCACAGGCTTTTCAACGAATTGCATTTTTCCTTTCAAAATTTTTTAACACTACGTAGTAAATATCCACATCTTGATTCCAATTGCTTTTACTTGTTTATTCAAAGATGTGTGTGATTGTTACCCAGTATAATAACTACACAGCCTGGCTGAACTCTTGCCTAACCCCTAACACTGCTTATTTTTAAGAACAGATGTTTACAGACAAGAGTTCTACGTGATCAGACCAGATGAAAGCAGCTAGATTCAAGATGGCACCCCAAGTGACCTATAATAAACCCCATAATGCCATCTGTATGCTAGATGAACACACACCCCAGTGCCATGCCTGTCAACAATTGCAATGACAATGGCTGGAAGAAACCATAAAATGAGCAAAAAGAGGTGGGGTCTGAATTCCTGGAAAATGTCCACCTGTCCTGGGAAAAGACATGACTATTCTTCCCCTTTATTCACCTGTCCCCTCCCCTCATTTCTTTCACCATATACCTATGACTCCCCCACCCCTAACAGGTGGAGAAGTTGATTTGTGAGCTAGACTCCCGCTGCTCCATGCTGTGGCCACTGAATAAACTTGTGCTGCTGGCACTCAACCTCAGCCTTGTCTTTGGCTTTGTGACACCAAACAGAAAAATATAACCTTTTTATGGGGTCCCAGTCTTAGGAGAGGGGCCAACAAATCATGGGTAACATGATGGGACCAGCACTGCTCTAACCTGTTTAGGACTGTTTCCTCTTTTGTACAAAGAGGGACTTAAGATTCCTAAGTCCTTTGCAGCTCTGAGATTTGTTATTTCTTTTTAACAATTCAGTTCAGCCAACATTCATTAACTCTTTCATACTAAGGCATTCTTCCAGATGTTCTGGGAATATAAAGATGAATGACCTGTGCTCCCTGACCTCAAGGAGTTTACAATGTAATAAGTGTGCTGTAAAGGATCGTCATCATCATCATCATCATCATCATCATCATCAACATCTATGTTTTTTTCTTCAGAACGTCTTGCTTCTAAGGCCAATCTTAACTTTGTTGAACCCTAGTGTAGAGATCATTTGTAACTTCATCCTAGGTATTTCTATGTAATTAAGGTTGAGAGTTTCTTGGAAGAAGAGACACAGCATGCAGAAAAAAAAATGAGTGGCAAGCTTAGCTTCATTTTGGTAGGGTGCATGAGAATGAGATGGACTAGGGGATACAGTGGCTCGCTCATCAGAATTCACGTGCTACAGTGGCTTACCTAGCTCTTGACACGAACCATTTCTTTCCTTTTTCCTCTTTTCTTTCTTTCTTCCTTTTTTTTTTTTTTTTGTTCTGGTACTGGAGATTGAACCCAGGGGCATTCTACCTCTGAGCTACACCCCCAGCCCTTTTTGTTTTTTATTTTGAAAAAGGGTCTCATGGAGTTACTGTGCCCTGGCCTTGAACCTGCGATCCTTCTGTCTCAGCCTCCTAAGTACTGGGATGATAGGTGTGCGCCACCACACCTGGATGAGATGAACCATTTCTTGACTGTGAGTGAGGAGGAGACATTAAAAAAAAAAACTGGCGTAAGTGCTCGCTATTGAACAATTTAATCACTAAATAGGTCATGTTGAAGTTTTAACTAGAATTGAACAAAAATCTCTTCACTCCTGAGCTTCAATTTAGAGCAGGGCAGGTACTAAAATAAAGCCTAGCCTCCAATGATCCCCTCTCTGAAGATCATAGTCTCCAAAATAATGGATTAAAGCTCTTTGATCCTGCAAATGAACATACATGGGGAGTAACATTTTCTTCACCTCTACAAGTCTTGTGATAGTCTCCTTTGTCTCCCCAGATCTATTTTCCACCTTTCTGCACCCTTCTCTCTGCCCCCAAAGTGACCTTTTAAAAATTGTTTTTCTTTTTTTAATTAGTGTATTATGATTATACATGACAGTGGGATTCATTGTTATATATTTGTACATACATAATTAGGTCACTTTCATTCACCAGGACCTCCTCTTTCTCTCCCCTCCTCCCTCCGGGTCCTTTTCCTCCGCTCTATGGGTCTCCCTTCTATTTTCATGAGATTCCCTCCCCCCTTCTTTTCTTTTTTATCTCTAGCTCCACATATAAGAGAAAGCATACATCCCTTGACTTTCTGAGTTTGGCTTATTTTGCTTAACATAATGCTCTCCAATTCCATCCATTTTCTTGCAAGTGACGTAATTTTGTTCTTTATGGCTGAATAAAACTCTATTGTGTATATATACCACATCTTCTTTGTCCATTCATCTGTTGACAGATACCTAGGCTAATTCCATAATTTAGCTATTGTGAATTGTGCTGCTATAAACATGGATATGCATGTATCACTATAGACTTCTAACTTTAATTCTTTTGGATAAATACCAAGAAGTGGTAGAGGTGGGTCATATGGTGGTTCCATTCCTAGTCTTTTGAGGAGCCTCCATATTGATTTCCATAGTGGTTGTACTAATTTACAATCCCACAAATAGTGGATAAGCATTCTTCCTCCCCCACATCCTCACCAGCATTTATTATTTGTATTCTTGATGACTGCCATTCTAAAGTGGAGTGCAATGAAATCTCAATGTAGTTTTGCCAGGCGTGGTCATGCACACCTGTATTTCCAGTACTTAGGAGGCTGAGACAGGAGGATCTCAGGTTGGAGAATAGCCTCAGCAACTTAGTTTCTGCCTATTTTTTAAGCTTGATTTTTAGGATGTCTAGTCAAATTGTGAGTTCACTGATAGCCTCACAAGTTTCTCTGTGTGCGCGCGCGCGCGCATGTGTGTGTATGAGAGAGAGAGAGAGAGAGAGAGAGAGAGAGAAAGAGAGAGAGTGTCAATCACTGGGGATCAAACCCAGGGGTGTTCTACCTCTCATTTACACCCCAGCCCTATTTTATTTTTTATTTTGAAACAGGGTCTTGCTGAATTGCTGAGGGCTTCACTAAGTTGCTAAATCTAGCCTAGAACCTGTGAGACTCCTGTCTCAGCCTCCCAAGTACTGGGATTACAGGTGTATGCTACCACACTTTCCTTACTATTTGAGTCTCATTTCATTTACTTGCAGCTGAATGCATCCTAAATGGTATATTAAGGTGGAGCTCTGAATTCACCAATGTTAGACTATTTTTGATTTATAAAAACTACAACTTAATATGGTTTAACTTAACAGAATTTGGTAAGAGAAAGTATATTTTATCACATAAAGAAAAAAATGTATGGTGAGTTGGTAATTTTATAGCCTAATTATTTAGTGTATTCCTGCCAATAGAGAGTTCCATTTTGACTAGGCAGTGAGGAAAACCACATCTTCCACTTACAAGTTTGCATGTCTCACAATTAAACTAATTTTCCACATACTAGCTAGTATCTGGCTCCAGACCTTTTTTTTTTTCAGTGCTCAGGATTGGACCTGGGGGTGTTTCTACCTCTGATCTATACCCTCAGCCCTATTTTATTTTGAAATGGGGTCTTGCTAAATTGCCAAGGCTAGCCTCGAACCTGTGATCCTCCTATCTTAGCCTTCCAAGTACTAGGATTATATGTTTGTGCCACCATGCCCAGCTCAGCACCTTTTATTGATTTTTTATTTTATTTTTATTTTTTGGTACTGGGGATTGAACTCAGGGGCATTCTACCACTGAGCTGCACCCTCAGCCCTATTTTTTATTCTTATTTTGAAACAGAGTCTCACTATGTTGCAGAGGGCCTCACTAAGTAGCTGAGGCTGGCTGCAAACCTGCGATCCTCCAGTCTCAGCCTCCCAAGTACTGGGATTACAAGCGTGCGCCACCATGCCTGGCTCACCTTTTATTTTATTTATTTATTTATTTATTTTATTTATTTATTTATTTATTTATTTATTTATTTATTTATTTATTTTATTTATTTATTTATTTTTTTGCGGTACCGGGGATTGAACGCAGGGGCGTTCTCCCTCCGCACTACACCCCTGGCCCTATTTTTTTATACTTTATTTTTGAAACCGGGTCTCACGAAGTTGCGGAGGGCCTCACTA
>PVJS01058569.1:0-10000 GCA_004027185.1 Glis glis | reverse complement strand
GAGGGAGAGAGAGAGAGAGAGAGAGAGAGAGGGAGGGAGGGAAGGAGGGACAGGGAGAGAGAGAGAGAGAGAGCTGAGGCTGGCCACGAATCCGGTCTCTGCCTTCCATAGTACTGGGATTACAAGCGTGCGCCACCACGCCCGGCTTTATTTTATTTATTTATTTTTTTTGCAGTACCGGGGATTGAACGCAGGGGCGTTCTACCTCCGCGCTACACCCCCGGCCCTATTTTTTTATACTTTATTTTGAAACCGGGTCTCACGAAGTTGCGGAGGGCCTCACTAAGTAGAGAGAGAGAGAGAGAGAGAGAGAGAGAGAGAGAGAGCTGAGGCTGGCCGTGAACCCGGATCCTCCGGTCTCCGCCTTCCAAAGTACTGGGATTACAAGCATGTGCCACCACGCCCGACTTTATTTTTAATTAATTAATTAATTAATTAATTTTTTGCAGTACTGGGGATTGAATCCAGGGGCATTCTACCTCCGAGCTACACCCCCAGCCTTATTTTTTATTCTTTAAGTTGCGGAGGGCCTCACTAAGTAGCTGAGACTGGCTGGGAACCTGCGATCCTCCTATCTCAGCCTCCCAAGTAGTGGGATTACAAGTGTGCACCACCACGCCGGCTAACTCCCACTTTAAAATGAGAAGTTCTCGCACGGCGTGATGGTGCATGCCCGTAATCTCAGTACTTGGGAGGCCAAGACAGGAGGATTGCAGGTTCAAAGACAGCCTCAGCAAGTAGTGACACTTTGATCAATCTAACAAGACCCTTTTGCAAAATAAAAATAAAATAGGACTGGGAGTGTATCTTGTAGGTAGAATGCCCCTGGGTTCAATCCTCAGTGCCACACACACACACATACACAAAAAGAAAAATTCTCTGACTGTCCCCATTCCCTACCAACAGGCATTCTCCATTACCCTTTACCCTTAACTGAATTTTCATTTTCATTTTATTTATTTATTTTTTTTTGTGGTACTGGGGATTGAACCCAGGGGCATTCTACCTCTGAGCTACACCCCAGCCCTTTTTAATTTTTTTTTGTTTTTGTTTTCAGTATTGGGGATTGAATTGTGGGGTGTTCTACTTCTGGGCTCTATACTCAGACCTATTTTATTTTTTATTTTGAAACCGGGGCTCGCTGAGTTGCTGAGGGTCTTGCTAAATTGCTGAGGCTGGCCTTGAACCTGTGATCCTCCTGTCACAGCCTCCCAAGTACTGGGATTACAGGAGTGTGCCACCACACCTGGTTTATTTATTTTTTATATTTATTTATTTATTTTGTGGTACTGGGGATTGAACCCAGGGGCATTTTACCTCTGAGCTATACCCCCAGCCCTAGTTTTTATTCTTTATTTTGAAACAGGGTCTCACTAAGTTGTGGAGGGCCTCACTAAGTATCTGAGGCTGGCCGCAAACCTGGATCCTCCTCTCAGCCTCCCAAGTACTGGGATTACAAGCGTGCGCCATCATGACCGGCTTTTTATTTTTATTTTTTTGTGGTACTGGGGATGGAATGCAGGGATACTCTATCTTTGAGTTACACCCTCAACCCTATTTTTTTATTTATTTTTTTTAAGCAGGGTCTCACTAAGTTTGTGGGCTGGTCTCAAACCTGTTATCCTTCTGTCTTAGCCTCCCAAGTAGCGTAATTACAGGTATGCACCAGCATGCTGGAATGTTTTGGGTTGTTTTTAATTTTGAGATAGGATCTCACTAAGTTGCTCAAGGTGGGTTCAAACTGATTGTGTGTGTGTGTGTGTGTGTGTGTGTGTGTGTGTGTGTGTTACTGAACTCAGGGGCATTCTACCTCTCTTCAAGATGAAGAGAGGTAGAATAAAAAATTTTTTTTACTCTCTTCAAGATGCCATTTTGTCTGAGATAACTACAATTGATATTGATGAACACCACCACTGGATAGCACAAATGGAGCTATTGCCCCCCAGCTCTGAGCTACACCCCCCAGCCCTATTTTATTTTTTATTTGGAAACAGGGAGGGTCTTTCTAATTTGCTGAGATCCTCACTAAGTTGCTGAGGTTGGCTTCAGACCTGTGATCCTCCTGTTTCAGCCTCCCAAGTACTGGGATTACAAGTGTGCCCTATCATGCCCAGCTCAAATACTTTTTATCCTGATTCAGATTTTTATGTCCAAGATTTACTCTTCATCCTTCTATCCCAAGTCTCCTCCTTTATAATTTCTTTATAGAGAAAAGGCTCAGATAACAATAACTACGTTCCCTACTACCACTATATTGAGTACCCAATATTATCCACTTATATGGCTATAATTATTTATTTTCCTGCATAAAAAATTTTTTTTACTCTCTTCAAGATGCCATTTTGTCGGAGTTAACTACAATTGATATTGATGAACACCACCACTGGATAGCACAAATGGAGCTATTGCCAGACACACTGAAAGCTATCGAAGGCAATGTCAAGATATTGTGTAGAGCTAGCACATCTTTCCTCGAAGAAAAGAAGAAACAAAGGAAAAAAATATGTAAGGGTGCTTTATGACTTTGGAAATAGAGTTTGACTTTTTCTAAAAGTACACTTTTACTGAGGTAAATCTGCATACCTGAGAATGTATACATGTTAAATGCACAATTAAATTATTTTCAGTAAATTTACAGAGTTGTTTAATGATCACCACAATCGATTGTAGAGCATTTCTGTTATCCCCAAAAGATCCTTTGTATTCATTTGCAGTCCATTTTCATTCCTACCTGGACAACCACTGATCTATTTTCAGTAAATTTGCTTTTCCTGGATATTTCATGTAAACAGAATCATATTATATGTGGTATTTTATGCCTCCAATTAGCTTAATACTTTAGAGATTCAGCCATGTTACAGGACATATTGGTAGTCTCTTCCTTTCTACTGTTAATGGCTTATGGTTGTTTGGATAGACCTCATTTTGCTGATCCATTCACCAGTTGATGGACATTTGGTTTATTTCTACTTTTTGGCTTTTTTGAATAATGCTACTATAAACATACATCTACAAGTTTTTGTGTGAACATATGTTTTCATTTATTTTGTGTACATACCCTAGGAGTAGAATTGTTGAGTCATATGGTAAATTCAACTGTTTTCCAAACATTCCCACCAAGAATGAGGCTTCCAGTTTCTCCACATCCTCAACACTTGTTACCATCTGTCTTTTTTTTTTTAATTATAGCCATTTTAGTAGTAGTTGTGAACTGGTATCTCATGGAATTTTATCTTGCATTTCCTTAATACAGAAAAGATATTAGGTGGGTGTGGTGGTGGTGCACGCCTGTAATCCCAGACAGGAGGATCACAGGTTCAAAATCAACCTTAGCAATTTAGTGAGGCTCTTAGAAACTTAGCGAGTCTGTTTCCAAATAAAAATAATAATAAAATAGGGCTGGGCTATAGCCCAGAGGTAAAAGGCCCCTGGGTTCCACCCCCAATACCACAAAAAATAAGAAAAAATAAAGAAAAGGTATTGATCCTCTTTTCATGTGCTTATTAGATACTTCTATATCTTTATTGGTGAAATGTCTATTTAATTGCATGCCATTTTTTTTTCTTTCTTTTTTTTTGAAACTGAGGATTCAACCCATGGGCATTCTACCTCCGAGCTACACCCCCAGCCCTATTTTCTATTTTTATTTTGAAACAGGGTCTTGTTAGGTTGATGAGAGGCTCACTACTTGCTGAGGCTGTCCTTGAACTTGCAATCCTCCTGTCTCAGCCTCCCAAGTACTGGGATTTCAAGCGTGTGCTACCATGTCTAGCTACCATTTTTCATTTTTTACTTTTAACTGATAAATAAAATTTGTACATAGTTATGGAATACCATATAATGTTTCCACACATATATACGTTGTGTAATGTTCAAATCATAGACTTGGCCTTTTTTTGTGTGTGTGTGGTACTGGGGATTAAACCCAGGGGCATTCTAGCTCCAAGCTACACCCCCAGCCCTATTTTATTTTTATTTTTTATTTTTACTTTTTTTTGTGGTACTAGGGATTGAACCCATGGGCTTTCTAACTCCAAGCTCCACCCCCAGCCCTATTTTTTATTCTTTATTTTGAAAAAGGGTCTCACTAAGTTGCGGAGGGCCTCACTAAGTAGCTGAGGCTGGCCACGAACCTGCAATCTTCCTGTCTCCGCCTCCCAAGTACTGGGATTGCAAGCGTGTGTGCCACCACGCCCGTCCTTATTTTTATTTTGAAACAGAGTCTCACTAAGTTGCAGAGAGCTTCACTAAGCTGAGGCTGGCTGTGAATCTGCGATCTTCCTGTCTCCGCATTCCAAGTGCTAGGATTATAGGCGTGCACCACCATGCCCAGCTGCCCTTTATTTATTTTTTAATTGCTATGAGGTTTATTTTTATTTATTTATTTATTTATTGCAGTACTGGGGATTGAACCCAGGGACATTACCTCCGAGCTACACTCCCAGCCCTATTTTTTTATTCTTTATTTTGAAACAGGGTCTCACTGAGTTGCGGAGGGCCTAAGTAGCTGAGGCTGGCCGCAAATGTGGATCCTCCTGTCTCAGCCTCCCAAGTACTGGGATTACAAGTGTGTGCCACCACGCCTGGCTTTATTTTTAAATTTTTTAAATAAACAATATTTACTTTTATTTTTAAAAATTTTATACTTTTATTGGTGCATTATAGTCTCACATCATAATGTAGTTCATAGTGATGGTGACATACATGTACACAGCACTTGGTGGGCTTTCCCCTGGCTCCCTCCCCAGTCCCTCCCCTTCCCCATACAGGGTATTGAGATTGACATTGGTATTCTCACATATATACATAATGTCAATGGAAGTGATTCCTTCATTGATCTTCCCTCCCCCCTTCCCCTAGACCACCTCCCTGGCTCCACTGGAGTTTCTCCTCTATTATCTGAAGTCCCTCTTGTATTCCGATTACTCCCTAGCTTCTGCATATTAGAGAAAACATATGACCTTTCACTTTCTGTGACTGGCTAATCTCACTTAACATAATGTTCTCCAGGTCCATCCATTTTCCTGCAAATAACCTAATTTAGTTCTTCTTTATTGCTGAGTAGAATTTTATTGTGTGTATATCCAATAATTTTGTAATCCATTCATCTGTTGATGGCCACCTAGGTTGCTTCAATAATTTGGCTATTGTGAATTGTGCTGCTATAAACATGGATATGCATATATTACTGTAATTTTCTGATTTCAGTCTCTTTGGAAAGATACCAAGGAGGGTATAGCTGGAGCCCCCCCCCCTTTTTTTGGTCCTGGTATTGAACCTCAGAGCTACATCCCCAGCCCTTTTTTTTTTTTTATTTTGAAAACGGGTCTTGCCGGCCAGGCGTGGTGGCACATGCTTGTAATCCCAGTACTTGGGAGGCTGAGACCAGAGGATCCGGGTTCACGGCCAGCCTCAACTACTTAGTGAGGCCTTCTGCAACTTAGTGAGACCTTGTTTCAAAATAAAGAATAAGCCGGATGTGGTGGCACATGCTTGTAATCCCAGTACTTGGGAGGCTGAGACAGGAGGATGGCAGGTTCACGGCCAGCCTCAGCTACTTAGTGAGGCCCTCCACAACTTAATGAGACCCTGTTTCAAAATAAAGAATAAAAAACAGGGGGTGTAGCTCAGAGGTACAATGCCCCTGGGTTCAATACCCAGTACTGCAAAAAAAATTAAATTAAAATTAAAAAAATAAATAAAACAAGGTCTTGTTAGAAATAAATTTCCATGGCATCCTAAGAAAAGACATATTTGAGCCGGGCATGGTGGCTCACACTTGTAATACCAGTACTTGGGAGGCTGAGACCAGAGGATCCAGGTTCGCCACCGGCTTCAGCTACTCAGTGAGGCCCTCCACAACTTAGTGAGACCTTGTTTCAAAATAAAGAATAAGCCAGGTGTGGTGGCACACGCTTGTAATCCCAGTACTTAGGAGGCTGAGACAGAGGATCCAGGTTCGCAGCCAGCCTCAGCTACTTAGTGAGGCTGTTGGCAACTTAGTGAGACCCTGTTTCAAAATAAAAAATAAAAAATAGGGCTGGGGGTGTAGCTTAGAGGTAGAATGCCCCTGGGTTCAATCCCTGGTTCCGCAAAAAAAAAAGTTAAAAAAGGCTGGGGGTGTAGCTTGGAGGTAGAATGCCCCTGGGTTCAATTCGCAATACCAAAATAAATAAATAATAAAAATAAGCCGGGCGTGGTGACGCACGCTTGTAATCCCAGTACTTTGGGAGGCGGAGACCGGAGGATCCGGGTTCGCGGCCAGCCTCAGCTCTCTCGCTCTCTCTCTCCCTGTCTCTCTCTCTCTCTCTCTCCATTTCTCTCTCTCTCTCTCTCTCTTTCCTTAGTGAGGCCCTCCACAACTTCGTGAGACCCGGTTTCAAAATAAAGTATAAAAAATAGGGCCGGGGGCATAGCACGGAGGTAGAACGCCCCTGAGTTCAATCCCTGGTACCGCAAAAAATAATAATAATAATAATAAAAATAAAATAGGGCTTGGGTCTAGCTCAGAGGTAGAATGCCCCTGGGTTTAAACCCTAGGACCCAGAAAAAAAAAAAAGACAAGAACCCAAGAAAGAAGATGGAAAGCACTAAGCACAACCAAAGCCAGAGGAAAGTTTCGGCTTACATTTTATCTAATTCCAAAGTTGTAACTGAAAGTAAGTTGAGGTCACAGCTGAGTTAATTTCCTAAACCCTGATAGTAGAAGCTATAAGTAATTGTGGAAATAGAATTATTCTTTCTGAACTAATACTGCTTATTTGGGAGCTAAAGTGTTTTGATGAATCTTTATTCTATGGTTATGCACTAATTTAGGCTAAATTTTCTAGGCTTAAACCAAGTACAACATAGAAGAAGAAATGCAATTTCATTGTTTTGTTTTATGTTTTTTTCTTCCAGTATCTAGAGGTACTCTATGGAAATCTTGGAAAGATAGAGTTACAAAGCGACCTGCAACAGCCCATGCTTTAAGACCAGATCTGATGATTAGCGATCAATTTGCAACAAATACAAAGGTTTCAGAAATTCAAGATATGCTACAGGAACTCATAGGCACAGCAATGTTCAGTAAATTGGAAAACAATGCCATTAAGTACATATCATCAACAGTATTAAACCTTTCTAAAGCCTTGGTTATGCTAAATGATGAATTAAAAGTTACTAACTTACAAAGTTCCAATATGTATGTGGATGAAACAGTCAAAGCAGAAAAAGAGGTCTCCCTGAAGATAATGCAAGATCTCAGTGAACAAAACGAGATGCTTCAGCAGAAACTTCAAGATGCAGAAGAAAAATATGAACAAGTACTTCAATCCAAACTTGTTACAGGACAAACAATGCCCACATTCATAACCTTAAAAGGTAGACCTTCCCCACAGCCATCCACGGCCAAAGTTGGTGACATAGAGGACAGTGTGGAAAATATTTTAGCCAAAGAATTTGAAAATATTATAGATGAATCCCAAAGAAAAGGAGCCAAAAGCACTGTGATAAAATGGGACTCAGCTATTTCATACACAGCCCAAGGGGAAATGACTCCAGGTACAACTGAACAGCCTTCTAAAGATACTACTGGAGATAAGATGGCACTGCAGAATGACGAAGCCTACCAAAAAGATGCGGCTGGCCAGTATCGATCCCAGAAAAGAAGGCACATGAAAGATCCACATCCACATGAAACCTCTGAACCGCATCTGAGTATCAGCAAAGGTGAACAGAAAGTCTCAGAAGCCAAACCTAGTCTATACCCTGAGCTACAAGCCCTGGAAAAGAAGAGGAAAGATATGAAACTGTTTCCTGAAGTCAAGTTGAAGGCCGCCATTGACTCAAAGAGCCAACATTTCTTTTCTACTGAAATGAAGAGTCAAGATGGCAAAGGTGGAACAAGTAGTACGTCGGAGCAACCCAAGAAAGGTAAACCTGAGTATTTACTTGGAAAAGGCCCAACTTCATCAGAGAGTAAAGTGGAACCCACCACTGAGGCGGTGGGCACAGAGACGAAAAGCAAAACGGGTAGCCTAGCAGAGCCATTCAGGACAAGCCTATCTGATTCCACCTCTGAGCCACAGAAAGTTGAAATAAAAGGAAAGAAACAGCAAGTCTTCCCAGAAACAAGCAAAGAAGGAACAATTGAAGAGAAAGAGAGGTTATCCTTCACCAAACAAGCCCAGCCTCATCTGCTTATTAAACCACACTCAAGGATTTCTAAAGACTCTTTTGTAAGTCCAGATGTCAAAAGCCAACAGGGTAACCTAGAATTATTTCAAAAAGCCATACTGGCTTTCCTAAAAAAGAAAATTGATAATGTAGGAAAGCCTTCGGATAAAGAGAGTGTGCTAAAGGAGGAGGAGTTATTAAAAAAAGCAGAAGTCGAAAAATTAGGAATCATAAAAGCAAAAACGGAGGAATATTTCCAAAAAGTGGCTGAAATTGTCACTAAAGCCTTGAGGAAATACAAAGACTTAAAAAATAAAGGCCAAATTGGAGAGAAACTTTTGAAACAAGAAAAGGAAATCTCATTTATGCCAGGATTCTCTTTTCGGAAGCCAACAATTAGTACAAGATCTGAACTTAGCTCCTTCCTCTTAAATGAGACCGCAGACCCAGTAGTTAACAATTTAATACATATGATATTGGCTGAAATGGAAAGGGAAAGAGATGAGAAAGGTCACAAGGAGAAGGAAAAAAAGAAGCAGATGGAATACCTGCAAGAAAGTCAAGAAAAAGTACGTGGCATGAGTCTCGAACAACAGGTACAAGAAGAACATCTCAGGAAGGAGAGCGATGACATGAGAAGTAAGCATTTGGGAGAGAAGAAGGCATCATATCAGATGAAGGAGGGAAAGCAAGAAGAACAGAAGCAGGATCAGTGGCAGGAAGAAGAGACATGGGATGAACAAAATGAGAGGCTTCAAAAGTGGATCAGGCAAGATGAGAAGCAAAAGCAAAGGGAAGGAGAGAAAGAAGAGCAGAAGCCCAGGCATCAGCAGCTGGAGGAATGGACGCAAAGAGTGAAAGAACAACGGTTGTCCTGGGAGAAGAGTGAAGAGTCGATGAGGCAGGTTCAGAAGGAATCAAGACATCAGGAGATGAAAATGATAGGAGACAAAGATGAGGAGAAGCAGAAGCCAAGGAAAGGGATAGAGGACCTCAAAAAGCAGGGGCAGGTCAAAGCAAAGGAGAAAAAAATGGAAGACCTAACAAAAATGTTTACCCAAAGTCCTGTGAAATTATCTCCCAGACGGAAGAGTATATTGAAATATGATCCCAAGTTATACCAAAGAACAAAGCCCCCAAGTCATCTTAAGTTAAAGAGTTTTCTGGATGAAAAGCACACCATACCAGTCACTCCTCCCACCTCCACACAGCCCTCCCCCCTGTCCAGGGCCCGCCCTGTTTCTGAAGAGCCACTCATAGAGTACCCCACTCTCACTCCTGAGCAGCTCCAGGCACTGGGGATCACTCTTACCCCTCAGCAGGTTCAGGCAATGGAGGTCATCTTTAGCCCCGAGATGTTTCAGAGTTTGGGAATAACCGTCACCCCTGAGCAGGCACAGGCATTGAGGGCTTTTCTCACTCGAGAATATATTGCAAAATTGCAGATCCCTTCCACACTAGAGCAGGCACAGGAGTTAGGGACCACCCTCACTCTGGAACAAGTGCAAGCACCGAGTGTCCCCACTATGCTTCAGCAGGCACAGGTACTAAGGGAACTTGTCCCACTAGAAAAAACTCAGGCAATGCCAATCCCACCAATGACTAAACAGGCACAGATATTTGGGATCCCTATTACCCAAGAAGAGATGCAGTCCCTAAATATCACTCTCACTGCTCAGCAGGCCCAGGACCTGGGGATCACTCTCACCCCCCAGCAGGCCCAGGACCTGGGGATCACTCTCACCCCCCAGCAGGCCCAGGACCTGGGGATCACTCTCACCCCCCAGCAGGCCCAGGACCTGGGGATCACTCTCACCCCCCAGCAGGCCCAGGACCTGGGGAT